>JANHZU010008332.1:42033-53892 GCA_032468055.1 Acrochordus granulatus
GCGGGAGGAGAGGAGGGGGAGGGTGATTGCTTGGAAGAAGAATCTGGAATCTGAATCTCAGAAGTTCTTTTTTTCCTTGAACGACTTTCACTAACACTACTGGTTTCACTTAATGTATGTGTTTTATGCAGCAAGAAAGAACAACTATCAGCTCAGTTGTGAGATTTCTCATGTGAGCGCATCACACAATGCTCATCTTGCAAGTTTTCACTCATTAAGTCTTCGGATTTTGGTGGCATATAAATTTAATTAATTAATTAACCAAGTTAAATTTTATTAAAAATTTTTGCTCGTCTTGCAGGACACTTGTTAACCACAGTATTCTTAATCCAAGGTTCCACTGTATTCTGTTTCTCATTCATTTTAACTGAATCTAACTTTACTGCCCTTTTAATGAAGCTTCTACTTTAAAAACGAAAATAAAGATATTTCATTTTGTAAGTTGCCTGTAATTCAATTGAAATATAAATCGTTAAATTAACTATTTTCCTAAGATTTTGCTTGAACAGATTCATATGACAAAATTATTATACTGAGTTGCATCTAAAATAGAATTAAATATTTTCTCTCAAGCTATGCAATGTGCTTAGAACAATGAGAATCTCAGAATGACTTTCTGTCCTCATGATAAATCTATATATAGGTGAGAAAGCTACAGTACAGACAGAATATGATGAAACAGATTGGCTTTAGGTTGGTAAAGGAGTGAGTCAAGGCTGCATACTCTCTCCTTATTTATTCAGCCTCCAAGCTGAATATATATTTAAGGGAAGCTGGACTGGTAGAAGATGACATTTGGAGGAAAAAGCATCAATAACCTGTGTTATGCTGATACCCAAAAATGCAAAGGTTTACAAACTCTAGTAATACAAGTAAAGGAGCAATTTTTTTAAAGGAGAGGAAGTAAAGCAAATTTAAAAAATGGGATTAAAATTAAATATAAAGAAAGGAAAGTAATGACAAGTACAACAAGCAGCCTTAGTTAAAACTGACAACAAAAACAATGAAGTGTTGAATAATTTCTGCCTTTTAGGATAATCATTAAAAGTACAAGAAATATGCCACAAATAGCACTTGGTAGAGCAGCGATGAAGATATTCAGATGCCAGGATGTGGCTATATATAAAGATCAGAATTGTGCAAGCACAGGTGTTCCTTGTGATACTCTATGGAAGCAAAAGTTGTGCTTGGAAGAAGTAGAATAGAAAGAGTATTGAATGCCTTTGAATATATTGAAGACTCCTGAGAATTCCTTGCATAGCCAAGAAAATAAACAAATGGATCATCAAACAAATCAATTCAGAGTTCTCATTTGAGGCACAAATGACCAGGTTCAAATTATCCCACTTTGGATGTATTGTGCAAAGATACATCTCTCTAGAGAAGGTTCCAATGCTGGGGAAAGTGGAGGGAAAGAGAGGAAGAGAATGATCAACAGCAAGGTACCAGGACTCAGTTACGCAGCAATGGTGCACCATTGGAAAACATGAAGAAGCAGGTTAGGAACAGATTGTTACAGAGAAAATCTATGTTGTCTGTAAGAATTGACATCAACCTGATGGTACATAATCAATTAACCAATCAAATGTTTTCTCTGGTGTCAATAAAATATGAGTTTTACAGCAAAGTACTTTCCCCTAATATAGAAGTTAAGAGTTGCTAGGGAGATCTTTATCAATTGTGTTGCTAATTTTTCTGCCACTGAGGAAGATTTTTTAGATAGACTACTGATTTTGTTTAATTTATAAAGATTAGAAGAAAAATGCTTCCCAACTATGTATGACTGTTAAAGCACAATTTTAAACAATTCCAGTGCAGGAGAAAATGGAAAATAGCAGACACTTCACAAGAAGCTTATTGAAGTTAATAAAGCAAAACATAGAAACAAAGAGACACATTGTGAAAGTGGAAAGAGGGTTAAGTCACTGAATAAAAATCCATGCAAGTAGGCTCAAACTCTAGAGGAAGTGTCAACAAAGTTCAGAATGAGCTCAGGTTGACAAAGGATGCTAAGAACTATTGAAAGGCAATTTCATTTATCTGAAGAATAAAAGGAAAAGGATCACTAGACTTGCTCCTCGTTGGCCACAGCAAAACATTGGCAGATATTAAAGCAAAAAGGAAATGTGCAAATCCTTCAGCAGACAGTTTTTCAGCCAATCCCTAGAGATAGGAGGTAGCTAAAATCCAAGTAGTATTTTCAGTGCCAGAACAGAGAGGCAGTGCAGTAAGGTAAGGAACATGGGATGCCTCAATGGGGTGGGATAGGCCCTGGGAGGCCTGGCATGCACAGGCCACACATGAGGGTCTCTCTGCTCAGGGGATGAAAATACTGCTTGGATTTTGGCAGGTAGGATTTTCAGCTACTGAGTGGAGAGAGACCCACACAAGCCTGTGCTGAGCCTTCTTAGGTCTCCCCTACTCCCTTGGGGCATCCTTGCTCCTTCCTTGGGACTCTGTCTGCTTAATGATTTGCAAGATCACTTAGCAACCACAACCAGGAATGCCAGGATTGTGGTCACTGAGCAAAGTAGTCATGTAATGTCTTGTTAACAACTACCTCATTCAATGACCAAGATTTTGGTCCCCATTATGGTTGTATATTGAGGACCACTTGTATTAGTATTTTTAAAAAATGGAATAAATATCAGAAGCTACTACAGTCAAGACAAAAAATAACTGTAGAATTTAATTTTGGTAAGAACAATAGTGGATCAAAAAAGGGAAGAAAAATGCATTTGATCCTGGAAGCTAAATGAGATGTAAAAAAGCTTCTGAAAAGAAACTGTCACATTGATATGATAACTGGTCATATTGCATTAGTGGAAATCAGAATTAGCAAGTATTATTACATAAAAAGGGTTAGTCATAAATTCCTTGTTTATATCTTAGATTGCAAACCTCTGAAAAGAAGAAAAAAATCTGTAAAATCAGAAGTAGCAGAAAATTGGGAGTATAATTTTATTTTAGGAATATACACTTTGATAAAGATATTTGTCACAAAAGTATTTTATAATTTGGAAGAGATTATATACTATTTCAGATCATCTGGATATAAATATTTTTCAAACCTGAAATATGAATTATTAAGTAGGAAGAATCTAAAATGAGAATGCCTGTTGAAACAACTTCCATTATTCATCAAAGAAGTTCTATTCCTTTTTTCTTGGGTATGTGAATGATAAGTGAGAATGACCATGAGAAACAATGGATGAGTTGATGCCTAAACAATAGTAGATAAGGGACAGCATACCCTGCAGCTGCATAATGGGCAGAGAAAAAGGCTTTGAAGAAACCCTCCAACTTCTAAGGCCATAAAGGAGATGTTGGGAGATTTGTACTTTCAGATTTTCAAGATTCTGTTAATGTAGCCTGACAATAAAATAGAATTAGCTCATCTGGTCATGTTTCCAAATGGGTCTATCTGGGAAGGCTGACACTATCTTCAATTACACCATGTCTGGAGGATGAGTCATGGCAACAGGACTTCTTTTCCTGTTGGTTTGAGATGTTATGCTGCTTATCCAAGCAGTTTCTTCAGTCTGACTCAACCTCCAGACCAAATCTACCTGGATGACTGAGAATCTTCATTGACTCAATTAGACCAGTGTTTCTTAGCCTTGGCAATTTTAAGATGTGTGGATTTCAATTCCCAGAATTCTCTAGCCAGTATGTATAAATTTGCCAAGGTTAAGAAACACTGAACTAGATCAGTTAAACCAACATTTTACATGCCTTGATATAGAAAATGAAATTAAGAAAAAATGTAAAAAATGGAAGTGCTGGAGAAGCCATTTAGCTTTCTCAAAATGGAGAGATCACCTCTCTGATGGTGACTCAGTTATCCAGGTCATAGTTGCCTCAAAAATGCTTTTTCAAAAGGCAAGTGGACTTTCTTAATTTTTCTTGAAGACATTTCACTTCTCATCCAAGTTCAAATCCTAAGTAGAACTGAAGAAGCTTCTTGGATGAGAAGTGAACTGTCTTCAAGACAATCAAGAAAGTCTACTTGCCTCTTAAAAAAGCATCTTTGGGTCAGATCAACTACATCCTATGACAAGTTTGTTTAAATAAATTTGCTCAGTGTTCCTTTGGTGCAGGAATCAGTTTTAAATATGTGAATTGAATGCCACACTCACACATCTCTTTACCATTTTTGATACCATGCTAACCTGTTTTAACAGATAATCAATCTGTGTTTTAATAAGAAGAGACAAAAACATTTTGCTTCAGATAATTAACTATATTATCTGTATATCTAAGTATATCTAAGACCTCAGAGAGGTACCTCTCAAGACAAGTTTGATGGTGTATTTCAAAAACTTAAAGTATTTGGTAACTACTATGGTTTAACTAAAAAAGATCACAAGGAGTTTTTTCTATTTTAATACAGAGCAATTGTTCACAATGGATTTGTGAAGAATTAAGCTTCTCCAGAATGACCATCTTATTTTTTTGATACATTAAGTTTCATAATAAATTGTAGCAATGCTGTAGACGTGATGTATCTTAATTTCAGCAAAGGTCAAAGGGCACCTTTGGCCATTCTTATCAGCAAGGTGTTTCAGTGTGGGAAGGATGGTAGGTATGTTACTGGCTTCAAAAAAGCATACTTAAGACATGGTCCTCACATAATATGGTGGGAAGGAGGCCAGTAACCTCAAGGGTTGGAAGGCAAATGCTGGACCCAGCAAAGAAGTAGGAAGTTTAATTTATTCATACTTGCCTCCCCTTTAAGGTCTCAGAAGCAAGGCTTTAAATTAAATAATGTTTCCTTTAAAGCTTCAGACTTTTCAATCAAATCATAATGTTCAACTAAAGAGATAAGGTGACATGGTTGTAGAAGTTCTTTGATCTTCTCCTTCCCACTAAGCAATTCTGGTATGCCACTCTCAGAGGAAGACTGCAGTACCCAATCTGGGCTTCTTTAAGATGTGTTGACTTCAACTCCCAGAATTCCTCAGCCAGGTGGGAGTTGAAGTCCACACATCTTAAAGTTGCCCTGGTTGGATACCCTTGATTTAGGCTTTCTTCATGTCAGGAGTTAACTACTTTGCTGCTGCTTTGCTCTTCCTATCTGAGGGAATAGTTCAGTTCTCCTTCAGGAGAATCAGCTGCTTGAAGGCCAGGCCTCTTTGAGGTTTTACAGGCCTGAAGAGATTAGCTGAGCAGGATTTTAAAAAATAAGAGATGTATTTCAAAAAATAATATCTATAGATGCCCAGATAATTACTAAGATTATCTCAATAAAGCATTAATAGGATATACCAAGTAGGATGCTTTAAGTAGTTTTCATTATATTGAAAAAAGAAATGTGAATTTTTGAGCTTTAAAGTATTGAGCAGGAATTTCCTCCACCTTTTCCTTTTGATCTCTGTCTTCTGTTTGTATTTACTTACTCCTTCCTTTCCTCCCCTCCCCAAAACCCTCCCTCAAAGTCTTCAAGCCCATCAGGCACTGTGTCTGAAAAGAATCACTCCCCGACTGTTTACCATTCACCCCATCCTCATCAAACTGAAGGGATTTGCCAAATGGAATTAACTCAAAGTCCAGCTTTCACTTTGACAACATTTTTAGTTGTGGTTTGGATGAAAAGTAGTAAAGATGCTTATCAAGTGGGCTGATGATTCAACATTGCATCACTTCTAGAAGGCAGAAATATGAAGTAATTGTGATATTTTACAGAAATGCGAGGATCAATTTCACTCTGTCATTATTAACCAAGACAAAAGTATTCATCCACAATCAAAAGCACAGATATAAAATGGGAAATATCAGGCTTAAGCAACAATAAAAAAAATCTGGAGACTGAAAATTAAGCTCTTTGAAGAGCAACTGAAGGAGCTAGGAGTGATTAGCCTTCAGAAGAAAATCTCAGGGAGGAGAGGAGGAATGTATTGGAAAGAATGTCACATAGAAGAAAGCCAAGATCTATTCTTTACCATCCCACAGGGCATGACACAGATAAATTAAATGAAGATTCTAGTTGCAAGTTAGGGAAAATTCTTAACAATAAGAGCAATTCAGTAGTGGAACCAATTACCCAGAAAACAGTGTACTCTCCTTCATGGGATATGTTAAAGCAGTGGAACGATCTTGTCAAGTTGCATTAATTTAGTTTTCTGCATGGGTCAAAGAGTTAGACTCAATGAGTCCTTCAAAGAAGCCTTAGGTACATTGAGCTTCATCCCCATAACTAAAAATCTATTTTTTTAAGGCAAGGCAAGGCTTTTTAAAATTATCATTATTTTCATCTTTCATACCTAAATTTAGATTTTCACATTCTAGATGTGATACAAAAACAACCAAGCAGTAACAGTATTTTACTGTCACATCACTAAGTTACTGCCTGAAGTTGTTCTGACAACCATCCTTTAAAGGTTAATTTTACAAACCCTGCTCTAAAATTCAGGCCTCCTAGGAATACCAATTTCTACTGACAACTATATAATCATTCTAACAATTTTATTGGGATTTTAGAGCTAAGAGCTATTGGCATGATGGTGTTGGAATTTTGTGTAGACTACTAAATGTATTAAAGGAACTCACATTATTCTTACTTTCAGATTTGGGTAAGAAAACTATATAAATATTGGATCTTATGTCAACTGCAGTCTGCAGTCAATTCATACTTCAGTTTCTGGTTACTCTCTGAATCTAGATCAGGCGTGTCCAACCTTGGCAACTTTTAAGATATGTGGACTTCAGATCCCAGAATCGCTGGCTGAGGAATTCTGATAGTTGAAGTCCACACATCTTATTAAAGTTGCCAAGGTTGGACAAGAATAATGTAAGTTCCTTTAATACATTTAGTGGTCTACATAAAATTCTAACACTGTCATGCCAATAGCTCTTAGCTCTAAAATCCCAATAACAGATTATAGCCATTGTAGATTATATATGTCTATAAATATTTATTTTATTTAGAAAGTAAATGCAGTTAAGCCACATTCTGGAGATATTCTCTGCAAACAGTATTTTGAATTTGTACTATCCACCTAAGTTAAATTCAGATGTCTAAGAAAGGAAAACATTTCATCTTTACTGATCAAGAGAGAAACAGAAGTTAAGCACAGCTGAGCTTGATATTTCAGAAACCTTGCCTATGTTCATTTTTCTTCTGTAGGCATTTGTTTATTCAAGCATTCATACCAGAAATATATATGTTACAATTTCATTATGATTGAATGACAAATTATTGCTTATTATTTATCAGTATCTCCCAATAAATATTCACATCTAACTTGTATGAGAAGAACATTTACAATTTACTGTGTAGTAAATTCAAATAATAAATAAATGTATAAATTTTCTAGCATGCATCATAACTCCTATCATGCATCAATGCCCATGAAGGATCCTAAAATCATCTTGCTTGTATCCATTTTAGAGCTTTGTTTCTATCCATCCAACTGTATTAAAACAATTTTATTTCCATTTTGTGCTTACTGTGAAAATCCTTACTGTGTTTTTACAACTGAGATTTGAGACTCTTCTTTTCTTCCATGCTAGATGAACTGTGCACAAAAAATATAGCTTCATTATATTCTCTCTGTCAGTGTCTTAAAATGATTTAAATAGACTTGGTCAGTGCAATTTAACTAGAAGAAATTAATCATATTTTTTTCAAACCTATGTGAACATAAGTTCTATCTATTCAAAGGATCTCTATTTAAAGGTTCCTCAATCATATACAATTGGTCTTATCCATTTGCATTTCTTTCTACCCTTTCTTCTACATGGATACATGCTAATTCTAGTGACTTAAATGTAATAATAGTCACTGATTCTCCTCAGAAATCAGTGGGTCGAGTTGGATTATTACTTCAATCATATTCTTTACTGAACTCTTCCAATTTTTTTCTGATTATCATGAAAATATTATTACTATAGCAGTTTTATAAATAAATACATACATACTCATTTTCCTCCAATATAGTTTGGTAGTCTGTAGTTGTGTGGTGTGAACTATGTATCATATAGATAGGAGTTTGAGGATGGCAGTGAAAGTAGACCATTTACATTTCTTTACTGATGATGCTGTTAGCTCTTTTAATGTGAGCATTTTATTTTGCAGAAGGTACAAACCCCATACTTGTAAAGAAAGGAAAGCAGATCTAGGAGAAGAAATGTTCCTTATATATTCACTGGTCTTGCTTTTTCTGCATCTGCTTTTCAAAATGTGGCAATAATAACATTCACTGTATTCATAGCTGTTTTCCAAGGAATCTATATGTTTTGACTAGGATCACCTCCCTCAGCCCAATTTGCATTAATTTAGTTTTCTGCATGGGTCAAAGGGTTAGACTCAATGAGTCCTTCAAAGAAGCCTTAGGTACATTGAGCTTCATCCCCATAACTAAAAATCTATTTTTTTAAGGCAAGGCAAGGCTTTTTAAAATTATCATTATTTTCATCTTTCATACCTAAATTTAGATTTTCACATTCTAGATGTGATACAAAAACAACCAAGCAGTAACAGTATTTTACTGTCACATCACTAATCTCATTGGGTTGTTGTTCTAGGGAAAATAGAAGGAGGAAGGAATATTAGATATACAGTATTTGCTACCTCGGATTATTTGTAACAATAATCAAGAGGGGGGATATAAATAAATAAATAAATTCTATAAAAGGGACCTATAAAATTAGATCTCACATAAATATGAACCAACCTACTTTTCAGGAAAAAAAATTCCTTCTTTGTAATTCAAGAAACATTTAATTACTTTAATACTTCTATTTAATTTTTCCAAGTACAAAAGTGCTGCTTTATGGTTTTCATCTATGATCCAAACAACAAACTACAAAAAAGAATTGATCTTGAATCCAGAGGAATTTTTTAAAAACTTCAAAAACACTAAAATCAAAGCTTAATACTCCTATCCTCTCCATATGAATGCTCAGGTGAATGAATGTCTTTTAGCTTCTTCTTTCCAAATCTGAGTAAAGAAGCTACAATCCTATTCTATGATTCAAGGATGTAAGAAACACTGAGATAATGTATGTGATCATTTAGCTAAAGCACAGCTGGCATATAAATGTTCTTCTTGATTTAAGTGAGCACATGAAAGATATGACAATATATACAGCAGTGTATCCTAATTTATGCATCATAGTTAAATGCCAAGCCAATGAATAAATGGGCCATGGGATTCCCACACTATTACCTATATCCCTGACTGTCCATCATGATGCATTCTGAGTAAAACTATAAGTGAATAGAAGGCAAAATGTTGTAGTGTCAAATCCTAGCTCTGGACAGAGCTTGTAAATATTCTTTCCTGAAACTCTGGAGAGCCACTTCCAAGTTAATACAATAATACTGAATTAGATGGACCAATAATCTGATTCACAATAAGCTATCTATTTATATATCTATAATTCATCATTCTGGTCTTCTCTTCTTCCATTCCAGTCATATCCCCATGGAAGCTGGCAATTCTGACAACTCTCTGCTCAGGATATAATTAGCTCTCTCTTGATGTACCTTCTCAGCAGAACTGCCAGCTCTCTGAAGAGACATCCTTGTGAATTGTTGCATATGTAGCTGCTCAGGGTCCCCATTTGCCAATTAAGATACCAGAAGACAGAGATTCATGCATAAGTTGTCATTTGTTGAAACACTGTCAATTATTTCATTATTCGTTTGATTCTTATCCAACTGTATTCCATAGGCTCAAAGTAGCTTTTAACAATTTTCCCCAATCTAAAGTTAGAATAAAAATAATTAATAAAATTGGCATACATGAAAATAATTTTTAAAATAGCAAAATTTTTGCATCATCTTAACAAATGTACAAGACTTAATATAGTGTTGCTGATGAAATTTCAGAATATATTTTTTAAAATCTGCTTGGGAGCACCGGGGAAATAGCACAAGATTTTCCTTTTATTGATATGATACAGAATTCTGTATAATGCAGGGGGTTTTTTATGTCACAAACATCAACAGGTACAAAACTGTAGCAAAACTTTTTTGTAAAAGAAAAAGAAACTTAGTCTTTTGACTAAATGAAAATCAGTAGAAGCCCAAGATGGTACTTGAAAGCATTCCATGAAGACTGGTTGGGAGTCAATCCATGGTCTCTCAAAGATATCTTCTGGGATCTGTCTTTCAAATAGTAGCTAACCCATTACATAATAGTGCCAGACATCTTAATTCTGTAATCAATAGTATCAAAAGCTGATAAAACTCAAAAACTTTATGTAAATATATATAGATATAAACCTCTGTTTTAGACACTTTCCTCCTGAATTTCTGAGTCAATGGATACTTGGCCATTTTCCAAATGGTTTTGAAAGCTATCTGATCTATTTTGATATAACAGCTGTCTCTATCCTGGGAAATATAAAAAAGGTAAAGGTTTTCCCTGCCAGTCATGACTGACTAGAGGGTCATCCTTGATTCAGAGCCAAGGGAGCTAGCATTTGTCCAAAGATGCTTCCATGGGCATCTGGCCAGCATGACTATATGCCAAGATGCACGGAATGCTGTTACCTTTCCCACCGAATTGGCAGTACCTATTTACTTGCATTTTTACATGCTTTCAAACTGCTAGGTTGGCAGGAGCTGGAGCTAGTAATGGAGCTCACCCTGTTATGCAGCAGTGTTTGGGTCTTGAACTGCCAAGCTACCGACCTTCTGGCTGACAAGCCCAATGTCTTAACTGCTCAGCCACCATGCCCCAGCAATGGAAAATATACGTTCCTGCCTTAGTGTAAATATTAAAGCTGTCAAGGAAGGAATGAATGATGCTGAAACCAATCAGAACCATTAAGTTATTTATTAAATTAAATAGATGTCCCCCATGCCCAAGGCTTCAAAGGAAATGGCCAATATTTTCTAAATTCAAAAGACAAGAGCAAGGCATTGAATTTAAACCCTGATTTCTATGTGCAGTAGACAGACATTTTCATATACATTTGAACCTCACAGGATGACACTGATCCATTCCAGAACACTCTTAGTGCGAAATGCTCTTAAAGCAAAACAAGGTTTCTCATAGGAAACAATGGAAAGTCAGATGATCCGTTCCATGCCCCCCAAAATATTCACTGAATATTTCATGTAGAAATATTTCATGTCCCTAACATCTGAAACAAGTAAAAAATGATTCACACACAATATAAAGCAGAAATAGAAAAAACTAACCAGCACTTATGGATCTGCTTTGTGGCAGATTCTAGCCTTGGCTGCCGCTAGGCCGGCTGCTCTAAAGCACCCCCTGCTGGCTCGGAGGATCCACTGCTGCTGCCGCTCGAGGCAAAAGGGTCTTTTCCCTCAGCAATGTCTCATAGTACAGCACACAGACAGTAATGGAGTAAATTGCACATGGCAGCGTCAACAGAACTCTGTGGGGTTGCTGCCTGAACAGGAAATATAGAGCGCGCTGACTGACTGAAGTCATTGCGCAGTTTGCTCGTATTGTGAGTCACCACTTGTCAACCGAAATAAATTTTATTAAAAAATGTTTGCTCATCTTGCGAAAATCTCATGCAGCGAGGAACTCGTCTTGCGAAGTTCCACTGTATATGGCTATTTGTTTATAATAAAGCAGATTACTTAAAGGGTTGATTCTGTGAAATTTCTACTGTTAGAAGTTTCAATTTCTGGAAAGGAGATAAAGTGGAACCTCCATTTAAAAAACTAATCTGTACTGGAAGACTACTCTTAGTCTGAAATGCTCTTAAACTGAAATGAGGTTTCCCATAAGAAACAATGGAAAGTCGGATGATCCATTCCACACCCCCAAAATATTAATAAAAAAATCATTTTCAATGGAATTTTATGTAGAAATGATTGTCCCTAACATCTGAAACAAGTATCAATGATTAACACACAATATAAAGCAGAAA
>JANHZU010008333.1:0-10053 GCA_032468055.1 Acrochordus granulatus
CCAGTCCAGATGCCTGTTTTTTAAACTTTGTTGCGATGCAATTACCCTGGACGAGTGAGAGTCTTCACAGACTTCACACCAAATACTATACTATCTTTGAGAATAAATGAACAAGTTGTAATTCTAACAATTTGACCCTGTATTCCATTTTGAATGTGGAAGATTGTAAACACATCCATTATTACTATCTTTGAGAATGTGCAACTTATAGAGCAACAGCTTCAGAATCAACAGTCATTCATTGATATAACAAAGATACAATTCCAGGAGAATATATGTAATAAACTAGTTGTAGCATGTATAAAGGTCATATGGTTTAATAATTAAACTATTATGGTTAAATATATTTGTATTAAACAGACAAAGGCAGAGAAATTCAGGGGCCATCGATGACCCATGTGAGTTTATAGGAGGCACACAGAATAATAAACATTTCCTCCACACTTTCCAGTGATGACATATTACAGTTGCCTTTCCTTCACTGGGAATCCAAGATATGCTCTACCCCAAATACTTCCTCCTGTCAAAAATTTTGAGAACAAAAACCATTCACAAAGATCTCTATGATCAAATGTATGAAGATAAAAAGGATCTGCTTACAGTAACGTTGTTTAAATATTTTTATTTTCAGAACCCAATTTACACTGAGTTTCTAGGGCAAATAAATGAAATTATTAGGGGGGTTGGTAGCCATGGATGAGAGAGGCTCAATGGCATAAGCGGTCAAGAGCTTGGCTTGCCGGCTAGAAGGTCAGCGACCTGAGTTCAAGACCTGGTGTTGCTGTGCAGCAGGGCAAGCTCCTGCTGTTCTACCACAGCTCCTGCCAACCTAGCGGTTTGAAAGCATGCAAGTGCAAGTAGATAAATAGTGCACCTCTTCAGTGTCCGTGCACCTTTGGCGTCTAGTCATGCTGGCCACATGACCACGGAAGTATCCTCGGAAGAACACTGACTCTTTGGCTTGGAAACGGGGGTGAGCACCACACCTTAGAGGCGGCCACGACTGGCAGGGGAACCTTCACCTAGCCATGGATAAGCTTAGGAAAGTCAACACTGTTTTTTCCTGCCACCAAACTGGGAGTACATGGTAACTGCTTTTGTTGTCGAGCTTCATCCAGATTAATACTTGAGAACTAGAGGCATGCAGACAGAGCTTCAGGCCCCAGCTGTTTCTGTTTATTGCAGATACTGGAAAAGATGTTAATAGGTAAAAGAAACAGATTTGAGAAACTTGAGATTATTTTCCTGGAGATGCCATAGACCCAACATGTGGCTATTTGCACAAAAGACTAGTAATCTAATGTGGAATTCTGGCTTTTCCCTTCAAGAGTTTTAACATCATGAAGTTATTTATTTATTTATTTATACACATATTTCTATGCCACCTATTTCCGAAGACTCTTGGCGGCTTACATAGGTTAACCATCTATACATATTTTTAAGTGTAAGCTATATATAGTTATACTTGATCCAGGAATTTAGGGGCTCTTTCCATCCTCTGACTAATAGTGATCTAAATGTAAACCTGAGTAAATAGTCCAGGCATGGAATTGCACTTTATGACAATACATAGAGTGCAGATGTAGAGTACATATATACCAGAAGCAAACCAAGCCTCAGAATGTTATGAAGCTGCTCGACTATTCAGATGCCCATTCAGATGAAATTTTCATCAAACAAAAGCTTCAGGAAAACAATTTTTCTCTTCTAATTTGCAATTTGCCTTGTTCATAATCTCCACAAAATTGTCAAAATAGGATCCAATTCATAGATGATGAGAACTTTATCAGAATTTCTTACGCAGTTTCAGGATTTCGAATGAAAGGCACAATTACACAAAGTATACTGTATATACTTTGAATGTATACACTGAATTTTTTAAAAATATACTTCAAAAGAGAATGAGGCATTTTACCATAAAATCCTTTTAAGCATACAATATGCTTAAAAGAAAAGACCATACATGATCTTTGTATGACTCATGAGAATTTTACAGTTCTATCTCTCCAAAGATAGGGAGGAAAGTGATATTTTTGTCATCCCCATTTCTTCTTTCCAGTTCTGTTTCTTCCCAGAATTTTGCTCATCGAGATTTCAGTGTCATTTAAATCCAAAGTGACAAAACATTGGAAAATATCCAATGAAATTTCTATTAACTGCCTAATAGGAATCATTTTTATAGTTGCACCAAATACTATACAATGCCCACTCATTTTAATAAGCTTAGCAAATGAGTTGCAGATGTCAGGCAAAGAGACAATGGCTTCTGATGGTATCTGGAAAAAGCTGGTGGCTATGAACAGAACAGCATCTTGTTTTTTAATCTTACTTACTTCAATTACAAGAAAATAAATCCTACTGAACAAATCCATATTTTCCATGCATTCTTAGCACAAGCACAACTTCTGATACTTAATTCACAGCATTTCTGTCCACACATTTAGAAGATATAACAAGCCCAAAATCAATTCATACTGTTTTTGTATGTATAAACCATAATCAGCTAGCATTGTGACATTTTGTTAAAATTCCTTGCAGATCCTTCTGAACAGAAGACTGTATGGAAATGCTACTTAAGTAACGTTAATGATGAGTCAACAATAAATTTACATGAGACTTATTGCTTTGGTGCAATGTTTCTATGGGAAACAAAGAATATAACACACAAACATTCTGATTAGTTACTTTATAGGCTGGTTTGTTCAAATGATCCACCCTTCACTATCTGAAATTTATTGATCAGAAGAGGCTCTGGCAAAACTTGCCTTCTAATATCAAACTTGGCATTGTCTCCAGAAATGAGATAACAAACTACATTTTCCTTCAGCAAGGCTATACTAGGGCATTCAGTTATCAATTCAGTATTTCTCTGACATATTGCTATATAATGTATATAATTAATCTAATTAATCTCTGGGCACATAGTAAACAAAGAAGTGAATTTCATTGATATGAGAATATTTTCAAATAATCCTCCTAGTTTAAATAATTCCTGTCATTTTAAAATTCTTCATTTATTTTCTTATTTTCTGACATATTGAAGAGAAATTTATGGACCAGATTTATATAAATTCAACATCTTTCACAGTGACAGTATTAGCAATGTACCAACCTGCTGATCTCATGTAGGCAAAATCGTGTTATGGAGTCCTTGGTGCTCTCTATATTTGATTGTTTTTCTGCAGATGTTTCATTATCAAGCTAGGTAACATCATCAGTGCTAGAAGGTGAAGTTTGCTGTCTTTATATACTGATGATTTGCTCTGTCAGTATTGCAGGGAGTATTCTTGGTGGTTTCTTAATTAGGCTGTGTTTATTTTCAGCTTGTTTGTCTGAGTTATTAGGTCTTTGAATGGAGTATTGGTCACTTCTTGATTGTTGGTCTGGTGTTAATCTTGGTGTTAAGCATGGCATATCTGGATGCCAATTGCTGGTGAGAAGGTCTCTTGTTTCCTTACTTGCTTTTTGATTGTCTCTTTTGAATGGTATGTAGATGCTGTTAATCTCTATATACTTGATGGCTGATTTGTCTGAATGCCAGGCTTGCAGGAATTCTCTTGTGTTTCTTGATTTGGCTTTGTTTAAGATGCTTACACTTTTCCAACTGAAATTATGGTTAAGTCTGTCCATATGTTGTGAAATTGAGTTTTTGTCATGTCTTCTGACTGCTAGTTGTTGTTTATGGATGCATTCTGCTAGTTTTCTGCCTGTTTGTCCTATATAATGGCTGTTGCAGTCCTAACACTGTATATTGTAGAAGACTCCTGTTTTTTTCTTCTGGGGCTGCTGGGTCTTTTGGTTTACTCAAAATATTTTGGAGGGCTTGGTTGGTTTGTGTGCTACAGTGATAGTATTTTTGTGGTTTCAGATATGTTTTTGATGTATGGCAATGTAATCCTTTTCACTGCTTGTTTAGGTTGTGCTGTAGTGGGTTGTGTGGTCAGGCACTTTATGATAAAGTTATGTGGGCATCCATTTTGTTGGAAAATGTTGTATAGATGATCTTTTTCCTTCTTCTGATGTTCAGAGTTGCTGTAATGTGTTTGTCCTCATCTAAATCGTGTTCTTAAACAGCTTCTCTTGTGAGCGATGGTTGTTGCTTTGGTAGTGGGAGACTTGATTGGAGTGGGTAGTGTTATGACAGACTTGTGTCTCTACTTTGCCATCAATGCCTCTGCTGCTGTTGATGTCTAGGAAAGGTAGCATGTTATTGTTTTCTTCTTCTCTTATAAATTTTATTCTTTTGAAGATGGAGTTGATAGTTGTGGATGCCTTCTCTAGTTGATTCTTATTATGATGAAGGTGTCATCTACATATCAGATCCATACTTTGAGTTCTTTGAATGGGAATGCTATGGATTCTAGCATTCAAATATGATGGTATATTTGTCCATCAAATTGGAAAAATGTAGTCAGGCAAAGTTTGATGAGGTCCATAATTCTGGGAATTTCAATCATGTTGTATTTTGGTTAGGTTAGGTGTGCTGGGCAATAAGCTGTCATGGATTTGCCAGTTCCAGGTCTATAGATGTAAAAAGTGTTGTGATGTCAAATGAGACCATGATTTCATCTTCCTCTATTATCAGGTCTTTGATTCCTTGAAGGCATTGTAGTGGTGAATTGATGGAGTATCGATTAGGTGTTCAAGCTTTTTGGTTAGTTCTTTAGCAATATTGTAGGTTGGGATCTCTGGTAGCAATACGTTAGGGCAGAGAGGTATGTCTGGCTTGTTTGTTTTGGAGTGTCTAAAGAAGCATGGGAGGATGGGTCCACTTCTCATCCACCATTGGTCTTCCTTAGTGATTTGACATTTCTTGGTAAGGTTGCTGAGGGTTCTCCTGATTCAGTTGTCTAGTTTCTGTATAGGACTGATGAGCCTTGTCTTTCAGTAATTCTTTGGCTTTTGATATGTATTGTGCTCTATCCATGATGATTGTGATTCAGCCTTTGTCTGCTGGTAGGATGATGATAGTTCATCATCACATTTTATTTCCCACTATATCCCACTACAATAAATGAGGTGAATCAAAGAAATTGTATACAAATATCAGCAAGCTGAAGAAAAAGACATTTGAGGACATTTAGAAGACTATTTTCATAGACCAGCTCTATCATTAGATTTGTTTCAGTGTTAATTAAGTTCACACTATCATGCTAATCAGTCAACCTAACTTTTACAAAAGCATACTTCTGCTTAAATAAAAGATATACAAAGAGTGAATATCCTTGAGTTTTCTTTTAAAATTCACAGTTTAAAAATCCTGCTAACTTAATAATATAATCCCTGGTGGTAAATATTTTCAATATTTTCATGTTTATTTGCTAAAACAATTTCAGCACTAATGGTACAAATAGTACTGAAAAGATTTAGCTTATAGCTCCATCTCTCCTTCCCCACAATTTATTACTTTTCATAGTCAAACTATATTACCAAGACTTCTGGATTCTTTCTTTTGAAAAATTGTGGCTTCTGATCCAGGTCCACCCATAGGTTGACAAACACAATTTGGATCAGATGGTGTCACTATACCTAGTAGATTCACCAAACTTTCTTTGAAAATTAAGTTAGAAACTTAACTTGATTTTCTTACTAAATAACCGTACAATAACTACGATTCTCATTAATTCTGAGAGACGGAAGAAAGAAGCCTCAAATTTATATCCTTAGGCCATTAAAAGCATGTCTTCTCAATGGCAATGGACAATCAAATGTGGTGTATACCTTTATTCAAGTTTTTGATTAAGTTTCCAAGCTACCTAAGGTTTCTCTATGAGTGTTCTGCCAAGTCTTGCTAAGCTGTCACACAAGGTGGAGCTTCTGGGGAATTGGAAGTTATTCATGAATCTAAATCAGGGGATCCCAAAACTCTTCAACAAAATAAACAGGATACAATCTTCTCTAGTTATGTTATTTATACAAAATGTGCTTTCAACATAAGTTTGTTGGCAATGCTCCAGCAAGATAAGCAAGATAGCTAATCCTTCTGCTGCTATGATCTATTAAAATATCAGCAATATGCTTCTTTGGACAGACCATAGAATAGATGGAAACAGTTACTCAATTCTTGACCTCAAATCTGTAACATGAGTTTTTGCAAATCATTCTCTTGTACTTTATCAGAAAGTCTAACAAACTGAAGATGAGAAATCTCATCATAGTCTTTGTTGAACTATTTGTTATGGGACAACTGGAAACCTTTTGCCAGCCAGAGTTGTACAGATCCTTGTAGTAAGGATCTGTATTTAAAAATCTGTGATGAAATGTGCACCTGGAGAAAGAGTGGGGGAATCTCAGCAACACCATGGTTTCCCAGAGAGGAAGCCCAAATTAAGAGATAGCATAATCCCAAATTGGATGGGGGATGGAAATAAGAGGTTCAGGGCAGCCACATCCTAGAATCTCTCTGGATATAGATATTAGATTAGAATGTTATAGCTTTAGTCTGAAAAGATTCTGTTCATTAGGTTTAAGCATTTGGATTCAATCAGATTTTACTGTGTCATCTTTGGGCTTGGGCCTGATAATATCTCAATATACATAGTGAAAGCTAAATGAATTAATAGAATAGCTTTTCCCTAGAACTTGAGATGAAAAAGCAATATTGTAAAAATTCTTTGGACTTTTCCATATGCATGTTTGTGTGTGTGTGTATATGTATGTATACACACACACATGTACACATACACATGTGTGTGTATACAGTACTGTACAAAAGTCTTAGGTCAACATTAGATTTGTTGTTTTAGCAATGGATAATATACAATTACATCTCAGTGTCTTTATACAACCAGAAAATACAGGAAATTTATACAGTATGCAGGATTCAAAAACAGGAAAAAGCATTAAAAACAACTTCCATAGGCTAAAATGGCCAGTATTTAATGAGATCTACCCTTACACTTGAGCAACAGCAGGTACCTGACTCTAGAAACCTAAACAGAATGGAACTGTAAGTACTGTTATTGCTAACACTTGTATGTATCCTACCATTTCATGCCAAAATGACTGCTACAAAGGTCTATTACACCAGGTATCTGAAAGACATGCTTGAGCTCACATACAGTACATATACATGTTGTATGAATGTCATTCATTGGAAATTTGCTAATAAGACCGACTTTCAATCACATCATTCCAGTCAAAATGCCAAAAATCACAGAGTTTGACAGACATAAAATCATACTTTTACATCAGCAAGGCCACTCTCAAAGGGAAATCAACAGACTGAATATTCAAAATGTGGTATTCAAGCTGTTATAAAGAAATTTGAGGAATCAGGAGAGATCAGGAACAAAAAAAGGACTGGAAAGCTAAGGAAACTTTTGAATTCTGATGAGAAGTTCCTCAGAGTTTCTTCTTTGAGAGACCAGAGGAAGTCCAGCAAGGACTTGGCTCAGCATCTGGCAGCTCCATGAGGATGCCAAGTTGACTCTTCTGCAGTCTGAAGAAGCTTGATCAGGAATGATCTTTGTGGAAGGGTAGCAGCCAAGAAACCACTTTTGTGGAAATGGGACAGGGTTAAAAGGCTAAGATAACAAAAGCTCACAAAGATTGGACTGAGGATCAGTGGAAAAGAGTATTATGAAGTGTGTGGTGGCGCAGCGGATTAGTGCCGCCAGATATGTCATTCAGAAATGGCCGGTACTCTGGCATGTTCGATCTGCAAGCTCTGCATGACGGGGTGAGCACCTGTCTCTTACCTCAGCTTCTGCCAACCCAGCAGTTCGAAAGCATGTGAAAATGCAAGTAGATTAATGGAGACCTCCTTTGGAGGGAAAAATTGCTGGTCGGCAAATCAATGGAGGAGCGACTCAGCATGACGGAACACCAAAAGTCGGTGGGAAAAACTTGCCTGTCATGGGGGCGGAGCAGGAGTCTTGGAGGATACCCCGGAAATGAACATCACCGGCCAGCCGAGGGGGGCGGGGTAAAATAAAGATAAAATGTAAAATCACTAACCTATGTATGCTGCCAAGAGTCTTCAGAAATTGGCAGCATAGAAATATGATTAATAAATAAATAACCCAAGTTTAAAATTTTTGGTCCAATTGTTTTATTTTTTTAGCATGATAATGTCTCAAGCACACTGCTATAGCAGTGAAATCATATTTAGCAAGGAAAACAGCTGGTGAAATGCTGACAGACATGGACTGGCCTCCACAGAATCTAGACTTGAATACTATAAAGGCAGTATGTGGTCACTTGGACAGAGAAAGAAATAAAAGACAACCTAAATCAAAAGAAGAAGTCTGGGAAATGCTGTAACAAAAATGCAAAAAAAATGCAAACTTTTCTGAAAAAGACAACTGAACTTTTATTATTAGATGGAATCAGAAAACATTTCACCTCCTGTCCAGAGGGTTTTCTCAATCCGATGGGAAATGAGAGAGATGGCAATAATTTTTTTTCTCAAAAAATGGGCAGAATATAAGGATAGGAGGCGAAATGTTTTCTGATTACATCTAATAATAAAAATCCAATTGTCTTTTTAAGAAAGTTTTGCACTTTTTTGCATTTTTTTCTATAAATCATGGCCTGGATAAATGAGAATATACATAGACGTCTGGGAAGTGCTGAAAGAATCCTGGTATAATATACCAGAAGATTACCTCAGAAAACTTCACAACAGTCTCCCCAAAAGAATGCAAGATGTGCTTAGAACCAAGGGAGATCACACTAAATACTGACTTTTGCCTGAAGAAGCCATTAATTTTAATTTAATTTATATACTTCTACGCTGCCAATCTCAAGTGACTCTCAGTGGCTTACAACAATAAGATTGCCACTAATTTACATTACATTGCATTAAATCCCGCCCTCCAGCTGACCAGTGGTATTTCACATTTGGGGGCTTCCTCTATGGATCCCACTCTTCCCTTGAGCTCAGGCAGGTCCAACGCCAACTTCCTGCACCCCTTGCTGCCGGCCAGCTTATCCCACTGAAGTGGTACCCATTTATCTACTTGTATTCTTACATGCTTTCGAACTGCTGGGTGGGCAAGACCTGGAGGCAAGTGATGGGAGCTCACACCATCACATGGTGCTGCAGCTTGAACTGCTAGAATATCAGCCATTTCTGGTCAACCAGCTGGCATCATTAAGCTGCTGTGTCACCACTCCTCCTGTTGTTCTGAAAATTGTGTTTGTTTAAATGTTGTGTCCATATTCCCTGTATTTTCTGTTTGAATGTTAATACAGAGACCAGAAAATAATGATGGATGTCATTAAAACTTTGCTAAAACAACAAAGCAGGTGATAGCCTAAGACTTTTGTGCTATATGTATATATTATGTATGTATTTTGATTTAGCATACAAAAATGATGTTGCATTAGTTTTGTGTTTAATTATGTCTGCTTTCCCCATTAATTCCAAAGTCTACATTAAGCTTTCACATCTATTCACAGCATGGTTTTATGAAGTATTCCCTTCTAAAAATTCAAAGACGTAGGTGTCATCAACAATATAATTCATTATTTATTCATTTTTAAAGTCCAAGGGAAAAAAGTGGCAGTTTTTTTTAAATGGATGTAGTGACTAGTTCATTTAAGTGATAATGAGGAACCATTTGTATTGTTGAACCTTTGAATGAATAAAAGACACAACTGATTTATTATAAAATGCCAGGGGATAACTCATGAATTTGACCCTAAATGTTTAGTCTTAATTTAGATCCTTTTTCCCCTACATATCCTCCGACAATTTACAGCAAAAACCCCACAGTAGCATGAAAAAACTGAGGAGGGGTATTTTAGAGCCAATTCAATTTATGCTAAAAATAGAGAAAATGAAATATGAAAATCTGTAAGTCAAATGTGATCAGTTACAACATTAAGATGAAGTGCTGACATCCACCTATGAAACCACATGAAGAATCCTAATATATTCCCCAGAAATTAACATATAGTATTATACATATATATAACAAATTTATCCCTTATCTTTTTGAACTTTTCAATAGTTGCAGAGTAGTACTATTTACATCCCCCCAGTGAGGCACCACCTTGCTGTGGTTGGGGGGCTTGTGTGCTCTAATGAAGATGAGAGCTCTGCCA
>JANHZU010008333.1:26962-39955 GCA_032468055.1 Acrochordus granulatus
GACCAGTTGCCATGATCTTTGTTTTTTTAATGTTGAGTTTCAAGCCAGCTTTTGCACTCTCTTCTTTCACCCTCATCTTCCTCTTCACTTTCTGCCATGAGTGTATATTGTCTGCATATCTGAAGTTGGAAATATTTCTTTGGGCAATCTTAATTCCAGCTGGTGATTCATCCAGCCTGGCATTTTGCATGAAGTGCTCTGCATATAAGTAATGAAGAGCATATTTATCTTTCTTTGTTATAAAAATGTCCAAGGGGAATATGGTGAATACCACCAGCTACCTTTTAGACTCAGTAAAGTGATCCTATTAGGCTGGTTGTATTTGATGCCAAGCTAAATTTCTGAACTCAGCTGCAATGCATTCAAAGCTCTATGGCTTTGTGAGATTTGTAGGCAATGCATTTTTTATTACCAGAAATTCCCACCAAACCACCCCTTTTGGCTCCCACATATAAGAGCTACTTCTCACATAGTTTGTAAACAGCCTGATTTATTTGTTACTAAAAGAAGATACAGATGGAAATCTATCATTCAAAAGAGAATGATAGATTTAATCAGTTTTTTTTAATCATCTAATCAGTTGTACAAACAGCCATAAGAATTTTGAACCTTGATTCTACTATACATTGTAAGTTTTAGTTTTGTGTACCACCCAGAATCTAGTGGAGATGGGAGGCAAATAATTTGAAAATAATAATAATAATAATGCCCCAGTGAGGTACTATCTTGATATGGTTATGGGGCTTCTGTGCTCTGAGGAGGATGAGTACTATGCCAGAGGTTCAACTTTACTGGAGAGTTCTCATCAGAGGAACCAAACAAACAGTGCCTCTCCCATAAACAATATGATGAAATGTAATTTACAGAAAGCCATGCAGGATTGGTTGTCATCCAGGTCAACAAGGACCATGCTACATATTGACATTTTTATTATTTTATTTATATTTATATCTAATCTTCTTTATTTTTTATAAACAACTCAAGGTGGCAAACATACACAATACTCCTTCCTCCTCCTATTTTCCCCACAACAACAATTTTGTGAGGTGAGCTGGGCTGAAAGAGAGTAACTAGTCTAAGGTCACCCAGCTGGCTTTCATGGCTAAGGTGGGATGATAACTCATGGCCTTCTGATTTCTCGCCTAATGCCTTAACTACAAGACCAACTTGCACATCTGATGACATGGACTACCAGATTCAAGATTGTTGGCTGAACAATCAAGATCAGCAATTTCAGGGCTACTGGAAGAAAAGCTACTTACCTGTTGTGGACAAAGACTAAAAACAAAGAAATTATGATCTGCTATTACAAATCAGATCCAAACAGAAAAGGATATCTTAAAATAATGCACCAGTTCTGGGAAGAACAGCATCTAGAAACAGAAATAACAGAACAGAAGGTAGCAAGTTGTACAGTTCAACCCTGATTTATAATAGAAATAAAGTATTCACAGAAGCAGAAATGGAAGAAATGCAAAGGTCGACACAGGGCAAAGAAATCAAAGCCTTGCCAAAAACAGCTCAGGCTGTACAGACAAACCAGGAGGGGTCTGCAATAGAGGAAGCCAGCATTGCAACCGAATTGTTTTCATTCCCAAACCAGAGTACCCTCTCTTCTGCCTTCTATAAATAAGAAAGCCCCCAATTAAAAAAGAATTGAAACAAAGAATAACTGAGCACCTAGAACAGCACATAACAGAATAAGGTTGCCTGCACTGAAACTTTTTTCAAAGAAACAGCTGACACAAGTATTAAAAGAGGCCAGTACTGTAATATCAAATACAAGCACCAGTTCACCATAAGAAACAAAGCAATTAATGAACAGAATAACTGTAATTTTAACTGAGTACCTGGGATGAAAATCAAGGAAAAAAAGGCAAATAGCGTACCACCAAAATGGAAGATCAAGCTAGAAAATAAGATCAGCATGCTAAGATCAGATGTAAGCAAGCTAGAACATATGAGATGAAGAGCAGAAGATGAAAGAACACCTAATAAAGAAAGAGTACCTAGAAACAAGGAAGATCAAGAAAACACTGGAAATAATAAAACAGCAAGTAATAGCTATAGCCAAGATCAGCAGATACGAAACTTGAATTTTACACTTATAGGCAGAATCTTCAATTTCAGTCAAATCAGAAATATTTCTATCGATCCATCAATTGAGAGACTGCAATGAATCAGTCAAAACCTGACTAAGAAGAAACAGTACAGTTTTGGGTGAAGCTATGGGAAAACCCAAAGAAATACAAGAATGTAATTTGAATAAAGGAATTGGATAAAAATAAAAAAGGTGAAGGGAAAGAATCTGTAATAACAGCAGAAATGATGGATTAAAGGACAAATATGATCAAGAAATATGATCAAGTTCATCATATGAAGATGAACTCCATGATTTTGGTTGAAACATCTGACTAGTCTACACCAACTCACTGCCAAGCAGTTTAGCAACAAACTGCAAGGAAGTGAAATTGAAGATTGGTTAACATCTGGATATTAATATTAATCAGATAGTAAAACCTACCTGATAATGAAATAGCCAACAAAAGGGGCAACACCAGGCAACTACAGGCCAATTATCTCCTTACCAACAACTTTCAAATTGCTAACTGGTGTGGTAGCTGCCGCAGTCCAACAACATTTAGTTGAAAACAAGCTGAACAGAAAGAAAACTGCCCAAACAGCAGAGCAACAAAAGCTCTCCTAATTGACAAGAAGGAAGATCAATGTGAATGTAGCTTGGATTGATTGCAAGAAGGCACTCCACTCCCTGCAACATTATTGTATAGCCTAATACCTAAAAGTAACAAAAGTCAGTAAAAACATCAGAAGCTTTGTGCAAAGATCAAAAGCACAGTGGAAGGCACAGTTGCTGATCAATGGTGATAGATTGGGAAAGGTTAATATTAAGAGAAGAATCTTTCAGGGAGACCCACTATCACTACCACTGCTTGTAAATGCATTGATTTCTCTGTCAACAATACTAAACAAGTCAAATTATAGCTATCAGACATCAAAAATATCTGCCAGACTATTCCACCTCCTTTACGTGGACAATCTGAAATTGTACAGAAATATAATATCTGAAATAGGGTTTCTGCTCAATACTGTCTGTATATACACCAAGATATTGCAATGGAGTTTGGGCTGGACAAATGTGGTTTCTCCATCAAAGGAGGGAAATAGTGAAAACTGAAGGAATCAAACTGTCCTATGGAAATAACAAGAGTCTGAATGAAGCTCACTACAAATACCTGGGTATCCTTCAATTTGACAACTTCAAGTACACGAAGTCAAGAAGAAGGTTAGAAGTGAATACTTTTGAGACTGAAAATCTTAAAATCCAAACTCAGTGGAGGACATAGCATCAAGGCAATTAACACCTGGGCATTTTCAGTCATGAAATACAGAGGTGGATTAATGGACTGAATTCAAGCAGAACTAAAAACCCTGGACAGGAATACCAGAAAAATAATGATAGTGAATCATGTCCTTCATCCACACAGCAATGTTGACAGACCCTACTTATCCAAAAAAAAAGGTGGGCTTGGTTGTAAGTACACTAGACAGTTGAAAAAGAAAAAGGGAAGAATATTTGAAGGACAGTGAAGCTACGCCATGAAGGTTTACTAAATACTAAAGATACCAAACTGGCCTACAAGACCAAATGAAGAATAGGAAAGAAACATGGCAAAGCAAAGTATTACACAGCCAGAACATTAGGGGGGGGAAAGCTAGCAGGCACAGCACATAACAAATTCTGGCAATGGCTAAGAGCTGGAAGGTTGAAGAAAACCAAGAAAAAATGTACATAAAGCCAGAATTGAGAAGATAGCTTATGCCATCTTTGTAAAGAAGCAGTGGACTACCTAGCTAGCTGCTGCAAGAAGATTGCACAAGCTGACTACAAACAATAGCATGACAAAATAGCAACAATGACGCACTGGAATATCTGCAAAAAATACCATTTGCCTGCAAGCAAGGACTAGTCGGCCACAAAATATACAATGTAATAGAAAATGAAGAAGCTAAACTGTTTTGAGATTTTAGAATTCAAACAAAGTAGCATGTGCCACACAACACCCCAGACTTTACAATTTTGATAAGAAAGACAAAAAAGTCTGGATAGTGAACACTGCAGTACCTGAAGTCAGCAAAAGAGAAGAGAAAGAACCAAAGAAAATCACAAAATACAAATATCTACAAATAGAAGTAGAATGACTGTAGCAAAAGAAAGCAAGGACAGTATCCAACAGATGTAATCTGGAGTACTATTTGAATAACATTGGCATTGACAAAATCACTATCAGTCAATTGCAAAAGGCAGCTTTATTTGGAACAGCTTATTGTCTGCGACAATACCTCTAAGGACCATCAAACTACATCTGCCGATCCCAGGTCTTGGGAAACACTTGATAGGTGGATAAAAATGCCAAATTTAGTCTAAACTTCTTTCTGCTTGTGTGATCAATCACAATAATGGGTATGGATGACAGAAATACCAAAAGACCAAATGTATCTTGCTACCTATTCAAAGCAATTTATCATTGTTCGAGTGTAAGTCGGTTAATGACAAATAATCCTCTCACATATAGTCCCAACATTACCATATTGCAACAGTTCAGCTATGATGTCACAATATCACTAGATTAGGTGTGACTACATTTTTGACCCAATTATTTGCATTTTTAGGAAATTAGGGGTTCCCAGAAACAAAATTCTTCAGATTTTGAGAGACTTTATACATTTATTTTTCTTACTCCAACAGGAAAATTTCTGATGCTTTGTAGAGGGTTTCAGAATTTAAACAATTAATTTTAAATTGTAAACATTTGTGCGGTGCCTCAAGGTCTCACTCCTTCAATTTAAGATCCACATGCTGTTAGATGAGATCATCTGATAATACTAAATTATACCTCTCAGTCTTAGATTGACCAAGTGACATTGTCAAAGTCCAGAGGTATTGCAAGCCTAGATGCGGGGAAACAGGTCCATCACTGACAATATTGAATAGTTGCAGCTATTTTGTCCCGCCTGAATCTGGAGATTTTCCATCTTTGGTCTTGGATGGAATTGCACTTCGCATTCAACACTGACATGCAATTTGGGGGTCATCTTGGATTCATAGCTCCTACTCAAAATCAAGTGGCAAGAGTGACTTCTTAACAGGTGCATCTACTGTAGTTCACCAGATGAACTTTTTCCTGGACCAGGGTGCATTTCAGGCTCTCATGCAATATCCTCGGCACCTCACAAATGGATTACTGTAATGTATTGTACATGGTACAACCCTGTATTGGGCATGCCTCATTATGCCTATGTAACCCCACTGCTCCATAAGATGCATGAATTATCATATGGCTTCTAGGAATCAAGATGTTGATTTTTACCTATACACCTATTCATGGCATACGGCCTGGTGATTTAGGATTGCCTGTCTCTGCTTGTTTCTGCTAATCCATATGATGCCCAGGTTCTGCATTTTCCAGGTTCCAACAATTAAGATGTGTCACCTGATGAGAGCAGGAAGCGTGCCTTCTCTGCCACATTACCTATCTTCTGGAATGATATCCCGCAGAAATCTGGATCACTCAATCCTGATGATAGATGAACATGATGATGTTCAGGAGCTATTAAGAAGCTGGCTCTTCTCCCAGACTTTAGGGTAGAGTAAGATCAACCTGCTGCTGGATGGGTTTTCTTTGTTATACGTTGTTTTTGGGATCATTTATGGTTCTTGAGATTTTTTTTTTTTAATTTTTCACTGTAAGCTGCTTAGAGTTGTTGGGAGTCAAGTGGCTAATAAATAAACAAGATGTACAAGCCCATTCATTTTTGTTATTTTCTGAAAAATCCTAGCCAGCTCTTGCCGAACAATGGGAAGTCTACATGTGGAATAATGAAGGTAACTTCTCTCTTCTGGTAAATAAATATGTCTCTGAAAATAGAGGCAGTGTGTAACTACCACGTCCATAGTGATTAATAGTTTCATCCTCCATGAATTTCTCCATAGTGAATTCCACACTGCAACAATGCAGTGCCCGTAAGAACTACAGAGAATTACGTAAAAGCCTAAGAGTTAACAATTTCTCATTTAATACACTACCATAAAATTCCCTTAACAATATATTTTTAAATTCCAGTAGCCCATCAGTGTCAACACAGTCTAACTGGCTCACTTCCTGCAATTATACTTTGTTTCCTAAGTTAACTAAAACAATGATTGACGAATGAAAGTATTTTGTTAGTTAATTTTATAATTAAAAAGTCCTGCCCTAGTTCACATATCATTTTTCCTCAAAAATCATTTTGAGAAAAAGTATTGGATATTCTTCAGGCATGTTTATGCCCATATTTTTCTTACAAAGGTCTTTATATACTGGTAGAGGAATATAGGTAGCATATTAAATGCAATGAACAAGCACAGATATAAATATCTGCACACACATGGCCAGACTACAAGTGTTTGATTCCCTCTGCTGGATGAAAATCAGCTCTGCAGGTTACTCTGAATCATCCCAAACCACTAGAAGTATATTTTTCTGCAATACCAATTTTGCTCATGGGAATGCTAGAAAAACTAGCATTGGTAATCATGGTGATACAGAGTGCTTAAAAATATGGTTTATATATTTCATGGACTTCTTGCGTGCAGTGATATATTATCATTTCTCCATGATTTGAATCCTAATATCACCTTCTCAGAAAAAAAATAGAGTTCAGATTCTAGTCTAATACTAAAAGTAAAAAAATATGGAAGAAAAGTAAGTATTGTACAGGCTAAAAGAAAGCCATCACCCACATG
This sequence comes from Acrochordus granulatus, assembly GCA_032468055.1. Lineage (NCBI taxonomy): Eukaryota > Metazoa > Chordata > Lepidosauria > Squamata > Acrochordidae > Acrochordus > Acrochordus granulatus. Next base: position 33,768 of record JANHZU010008333.1, read on the forward strand.
TCTGATTCCCCAATTAGAGAACAATAACAACATGCTTTTCTCACAGACTGGTAAATAAATCACAGTTCTGAAATCCATCAGTGCTACAGGAGTTGGAAAAAGATAAGGTAAAATGAGCTTTGTCATGAACCACTGTCTGAAAGGCGCCTTTCGGTTTTCTCCATTGTGATAAAAAGTAAGGGGGAAGATCAATGCGTGGTAGTCTATGCCTTTTCCTTTGATCAGCAGAGGTGGGTTAGAAGGCCGCCCAGGTCCCTTCCAGCCCTATGACGCTGTGATTGTGTGTCCAGGATCCCCAGGCCCACCCGTATTCTGTACCTCAAGAGAAGCGTAGAATTGGAGAATGGCCCAACAGAGACGACCACGTGGATGCGGATTCAGTGCATGAATACAGCACATCAGCTTTCTTTATGATTGTTAAAAGCGAAAAGATCCCATCTCCTACCTTAAAATGTAACTGCTCAGGGCTGCGAGGAAGGTGAAATAGGAAAGATGCCCCCCCCGAGGCAAAAGTGGGGCAGAGGAACCCTGGGCGTGGACGTCCACGCGTCCTAAGAAGTCGCCGAGGGTGAGAAAACTGTGAAATTCCACGGCTCCTTCGAGATTCTGGGGTTTCCATGGCAGTGGCAGGGCCGTTGCTGAGCCATCGGGAGCAGCCCCATGAGCCACCCGCAACAGCCTCCTCCGCCCGCCCAGCCACCACCCCCTGTGTTCTTCCCCTCCCTCTATGACCGAAACACCCAAAGCACTAACCTAGCCGACTGCGCTCTCTGGAGGAAGCTCTTTGTGCCCCTGCGAGGAGGGGAGGCGGCGGCACCCGGGCCTCAGCGCCCTCCCCCGGGGCTGGGGCTCCTTCCGCTGGCCAGCGAGCGCTGCTGCCCCCCTCCCTGGCCAGCTGGCTTGGCTCCCATCCCCTACGAACCCTTGCGCTTCTTCTGCCCCGCTTCAGAGAGCACCGAGGCACACCAGCCGCCACAGCCGGATGGGGAAATCTGTGAGCTCGGCATCCGTCTGAAGGAGTTGGAACTGCTGGCCCTCACGGGGGACGGCTCCGACCCACAGCAGTGTGAGTAACCGAGTGTGGCTCCTCGCCCTCTTGCCCGTCAACACCTTCGGGAAGGCGGTTCGAGTGGCTCATTGAACCACCGGGAGAGACGTCCCCGGTCTTCCAGACAGTCCAATAAGCCAACTTTGCCTGTAGCATCTCTGTCCTCAACCTAATCCTTTGGCTTGAAAATGTCTGCATGTCTCCTAGAGGTACACGAAAGCTTTCCCAACAAGATTGCCAGATTACAGTTGTGGCTTGTTTATTTTTATTTTTTGCATAGATATGAGAACCTTCTTATTCGAAGCACTATCATTTAAAGACGAGAAGCAATTATCTACATTTTCTCCTCAGCAAGTCCAACATTTTTCTTCCGGAAACCGATCTCAGAACATTCACATAACCAAGTTACAAATTCCACAGATCGTTTTCATCTGCCAGCCCCAAATCAGGCCGGTTGTAATCCCAAATCAGCCTATTCGCCTGCCTCTTATTTTCCCAACTCTGTCCTCCTGTCATGCATAGTTGTCACTGTACACCAAGTTTACCCCAAAGTTTATCCCAAAGTGCCAGAAAGCTAAAGTTCAATAATAAGATAGGGAAGAATCAGAATGATTTCGACTACTGGTCCACAGGTTTTGAAAACACAGGGCAGATCTCTGGATTGTGTCCTAGCGATACTTTCAGTGACAGACCCAAGACCTGAAATCTAGAGCTATTCTATCCTGAAGATACGTGTTAATGAGCTTTCCAGACTAGAAATACTACTCTAAAGTCTCCAGTGTCCAGATTTATTTGCATCTTTTGGGATGTTACAAATAACTTATCTTTTTTTGTCTTTACAAAAAAATTTATAACGGAATTATAAATGAATCTCCAGACTGATTGTTCCCATTTTCCCCTCCTATCTAATATTATATAATCAATCAATAGAGATGCTTGATAAAGTTGCCAGAGCTAATTTTGAAGAAATGTTTAAAATACATATAACACAATGCCAGTGTCTGTGGACATACAGGTATATCCCTGATTTACGACCAAAATAGAATCTGCCCATTACAGTCACAAGTTGTGAAAGACTTTAAACAAGGCACCCACACAAATATCTTGCTAAACAACCCCCATCCCTGCTCTCCCTGATGTAGTCGCTAAGTGGCCATGTGAGTCATTAAGTGGAGCACAGGTTGCCTCAGGGTTTAAAAAGGCCCTGGGAGGCCCAAGCCCATCTGCCTTGGGGTTCCCAAGGCCTCTGCCACCTCCTGATACACCCCATGCTCCACTTCCCACTCATTGGAGCCCTGAAGTCCTGCATCTGCTTCCCACCCCATTTGTCCTGGCTCAGGCAACAGATGTGGCAAGCATCATGCTGGGACAGGCTATTTTTATTATTATTATTGCAAATAGATAAGAGGCTTACTCCAAGAAATATGAACCATTCATTTTAATGTCCAGCTGATATAAAATACCAATACCTAAACTGGCAGATAAAAAATAAAATAACATCTGAGAAAAAGGAAATCTTCATCAAGATGATTGGAGGCAGATTGCTTGAAAGGGAGAATTACTTCTATCAATAAGAGATATGTGGGCAGCTATAAATGTATATTTCTGCCAGAATTATTGAGAAAATTTAGAAACTTGAATTTTTTTGTACTTACTTGTGAATCTTTGGGAGATTTAAGTTGTTAAGACATATTCTTAAAGTCAATCCTATGTCATCTGTAATAAAGGAAGCAGGACATAATGACTCGTCTTGGAAATCTGTGAAGTGCAAAAAGTTCCAGCAAACATCAGCAGTCACAAGGAAATGATGGGAAAAATACTGTGTAATCTTTATGTATGATGCAAAAGTATCACCCCCTCACTGGGCAAATAAGCTGTACAACCAACAACAACAACAACAGTGGACAAATGTATGAGAGGTCTAGAATTTGCTTTGTCACAATTCTTGTGTATGCTGCAAAGTACAACAGCAGATAAGCCACTTTCCAAAGGTTAACTTTTGAATAAATTCACCTTTTCCGAAATAATTTATAATTTGCTCCTACTAGAGAGCCATATGGTTTTGCATTAGTATCTGTACCCTGCCAATGTTAAATTCCATGTTTTTCAGATAAGCTTCTGAAGGCATTGAAAGATGAAAAGATACAAGATGTAATGACAGGACTGACCATGAAGAAACATTCACCTGCATCATGAAAATGATTTATGTCTGAGCTGAAAAATTTGGTGGTAAATTGGCAAAGCTATAAGGAGAGACTCGGGGCTCATTGTCTGCTGATTGCTCCCTTGCAGACTGTTTCTACAATATTCTCATTTCGACAATAAAAATATTTTCATCCACAATTCTTGGACGTGTTTAATCCTTAACTAGAAATCCCCAGCTCCTTTCAACTTTTCTCCAGTGTTCATCTTGCTAGTCTAGTCTATGCCTTCTTCCCTAGGTGGGACATAAAATCATAAATCAGATACCATTTCAGAGAAAATTTCCTTGGAGTTCTCACATATTCCCATGCCATATTTTTCTTTCTTCTGCAGGAAATTGCAACTCCTCCTCCAATTTTCTGCTGTATTGGAAGAGCTGCAAATGTATTGTGCAGTTCCAAAAAATAACAAAGCTTGTAGAGAATGTTTTTAAAAAATGAGATTGTCCCACAAGATGGCAGTATGCAACAAAACTTCTACCTTTGGTAGTTTAAATTCTTTTTTTTTAAAAAACAAAACAAAACCTCCTACCCAGCCACTGAAGTTAAGATTTGTTTGGCACAAATATTTGACACGCCGTGCTATTTTTGTTCATTGGCTGCTTATTGCCTGCCAAAACATTGGAATTAGAGCCTTCACAGTTACATCAAAAGCTTCTCTGCCCCATAGTTTTCATTCAAAATCACTGGATCATGGAAGAAGTTCAGCAATTAAGTACGGTATCTAGTTTCAGAATCACATTAAGAATTGTCACCGTTGCCTTAGGCAAGGTCAAGCTAATCGTTGAGCACAATGGATTGCTTTCATCCCAGAAACTAAACTATTGTTATTAGATGTAATAAATGGTGGGGAAAGGATGATTTATGCCTGTTTTTGTGTGCCTTTGAGTTAACCCCCAGCAACTGCCTCGACTAGTTGCTGCAGTTTTCTTGGCAAAGTTTTTGGGAGTGGTTTGCTATTGCCTTCTTCCTAGAGTCAAGAGAGTGACAGGCTCAAAGTCACCCAATTGGATTCATGCCTAAGGCAGAATTAGAATTCATGGTCTCCCAGTTTCTAGCCTGGTGCCTAGAGTGAAGTGTTTCATGATAAAGTATTACCCTCCAGTTCTGGTTGTGTAGACTGTTTTCAGTTGCAGATTTGATTGAGTTCTTTGGATAGTCGAATAGAAACTTATGCTTTTTTGTGCTTTACTTCAAGTATCCGAATGCCTACAAGTATCGGAAGGACATGCAGAATCTAAACTGGGCCTAATCTGTTTGACACCCGATGAAAACCCTCAATGAATCATAGGACTAGAATCTTTGAAGTCTTCTAATCCAACACTCTGTCCAGATATCAGTTCTTCAAGACAAATCAAACTAAGAAACCAATGCCATGTTTGTCAGTACTACCTTTATTGTAAAGCAAGAGTAACAGAAACTTGATCCCCCCCTTTATCTTCATGTGAAGTAGGAAGGGCTTTGTCTGCGAGATTTACTCATATTACCTTCTCACCTTGGACTAGGGACCCTTTTATGTGACTGTTGCCTTGATAGCAGCTCTTCCTCCTGTCCCTCAAGGCCCTTATTTTTGCTCCATACTTCAGGACAAGAATCCTCAGATGCAAATGGCTATCCAACCTTTCTTTGAAAATCTCTACTGATGGAGCACGCATGAGTCCCAAAGAAAGGCTGTGCCGCTGCTTAATATTTAATAGCTGTTATAATCATTCCCCATGATCTTTCAGTCCATAATTTTAAGAGAATTATACATAACTGCTCAGGAAGGAGAAGAGAAATATCCACTCTCTTTCTATATTCCCCCTGCCCCGGCCAATCAGTATCTCAGAGAAAATTTATCCATATTCTGAAACAAAATTTTCTGAAACATCCCATCAATCTGTACTGTAATTGAATATCTTTGGAAGATTATGAGAAACATTTTTTAAAAATATGTTGCTCCAGTTTAGAGTATCTGATAATTCCTATTTTTCTTCTTTAATTATTTTCCAAGCTATCACTGTAACAGACAGTGAGATTAATTTCTTCAAGCACAGTATGTCTACGGTGATATTTATGTCTTCCCTCCATTGAATGCAATAAATTCTCTACTTCAGAAATCTGATATTATTTTAGCTCCTGGTTGAGGGAATAATTAAATATGAAAACTTTTAGAGACAAAAAAATCTTTGAATTCATTTGTTGCCAGAAAAACAGATAGGCCTTGCAAACTGGATTGTTTTGCTGTGCAAACCCCTGTTTGATTGTTTTGTTTAAAAAAATTATCCACTTTTAAAATTACTGATATTTGTTTAGGAGGTTATAACATATTAATTCAACATTACTTCTATTAATAGAAGAAGTGTTACAGAAAGATATATATTTTACTGTAAAGGTAATAATCTGACATTTTATCTCCTGTAAAAGAAGTTCACGTTATTTCAAAATTACCACAAATATATTTTAGAAAAATGCAGTCTTTGTTATGTCCAATATTCTCAAATAATATATAGTCTTTCGAGCACCAAAAAAGAAAGTACTTCCTCTCTCCTTTTTTTAAAGTGTGTAAAAAGAAAGATATCAATGGATTAACTTTTTTCTCTTTACAACCACTTGCAATCTACTGAATCTTGCTCTGTTTCTTCTGAAATAGCATTAATGTAAATATTTTGGACAGACTATTCATTTTAACATAATTCACTTCCTGGTAAATGAAAAATTCAGTGCCTTATAACGTATAGTGGAACCTCAGATTGCGAGTATAATTCATTCCAGAAGAATGCTCTTAATCCAAAATGCTCTTAAACCAAAGCAAAGTTTTCCATAGGAAACAATGTAAAGTCAAATGATCCGTTCCATGCCCAAAAAATATTAATAAAAAACTCATTTTCAATGGAATTTTATGTAAAAATGATTGTCCCTAATATCTGAAACAAGTAACAATGATTAACACACAATAT
>JANHZU010008334.1:0-19986 GCA_032468055.1 Acrochordus granulatus
TCATGGTGTGGCTCATCAACTTTATGCCTCTAGAGTTGCTGCAGCTCTGTGCATCCCCCTTGTTCTTAAAAATCAGGACAAATACACTTCTCCACTCCTCAGGCATTTTCTCGCTTTCCAGAATCTTGTTAAACAATCTGGTGAGCAGCTCCACTGTCATCTCTCCTAAACAGTTCCATGCCTCTACTGGTCTGTCAACTGGGCCAACTGCCTTTCTATTTTTCATCCTCTTCATAGCTCACTTCACCTCGTCCTTACTAATTTCCCATATGTCCCGGTTCACTATGTCTGCCTCATCTAACCTCCTCTCTCTCTAGTTTTCTACATTCATCCGTTCATCAAAGTAGTCCTTCCACCAACCTAAAACACTCTCTTGGTTTGTCAGCACATTTCCATCCACATCTTTTACCACCCTAATACGCATGCAGCACATCCCTCTCTGCTCTATTGCTCTGTCTGAACAGTCAATACAAGATCTCTTCTCCTTTCTTTGAGTTCAGCTTCTCGTACCTCTCATCATATGCCTTTTCCTTTTCCTTTGCCACTTCTCTCTTCACTCTGTTTTGCATCTCCTTATACAGTGGAACTTTGGATTGTGAGCACTTCGGTGCATGAGATTTTCACAAGATGAGCAAAAATTTTTAATAAAATTTAATTTAAAACAGTACAGCCTATCTGCTGTACTGTTTCCAAACAGGTTTTGCATTTCAGTTTTTTTAACTAAGATCTGCCTCACACCAAAAAACAAAAACAAAACTAGCATTGTTGGTTCAATGCTAGCTCCTGAGAGAAAATGGGAGCGTATGGCTTCATGTGTTTTACCTTTTAAAATCTATATAGGTGATGAAGTTTTATTGGGAAAAGGAACAAGATTTAGCTAAAATATTTGCTGGAGCCTCCATGGGCTAGTATGGTCTCTGAAAACAAACAAAAACCTTTTTAACAACTTTGGCTCTGAAAATAATCTAGGCACTAAATGAATCCATACAAATCTATAGATCTTCTCCTTACTTTGCAAGAAGGTATTACAGTCCTTTGTCATTTAAGTACGGTATATAATAATGTCTATCTAATAGGAATGTAATTGCTGAGTCTGAGTCTTGCCTTAAAACCACATACATTCACCTCTGCCTTGTGATAAGATAGGGGCCTGCTCTCTGGGGCAATGCCCCGCCGTGGGGTTGGCATGCACTGTTAGCATCATGCTAACCTTTCCTGATTTATCTTTTCTGTGGCAGTAAAGTCAGCTTAGCAGTTTCCGCTGATAAACCGCAAGGATCTCCTGGACATTGGCGAGGATTCTTCTTTCTCATCAATCTCGCACCCAACTTGCGGGGCATGTGCACTGATGACGTTTATCACCAGCCCTTCACGCTCATGATTCCAGTTCTCCTGCACTTAGCCTCTGACAACCACAGGTCATGGAAGGAACGGAAGCCACCTTGGGATCCCAGCCGACATGGCTCACACGATCAGGCGAGAGGCCGGCTTACAACCGAACACGTTTTTCACAGCTGGCTGGGGAATTCCGAGGGGGAAGCTCACACATCTTAAAGCTCCCAAGCCGGGGGGTTGTTCGCTGCCTCCCAGCGCTGGGCCTGGCCTATTTCCAAGCTTCAGTCCTCTTCGGGCAGCGATGCCCGTGGATGAGCAGCGCCTGTTTCTTTTCCATCATGCCTTGGAAAGAATGAAAGAGGGGGCTTTCAAACCTATGGGGTCTGGACCCGAACAGCTGGAAGTGCACATGTCCCCCCATCAAATTCTGTCCTAAAGGGGCACAGGCAAGGAAACATGCCTTTTTAGCACAGTGCTATGGCTGCTGCTCTTGTGTGACTGAATTATCGCAGCCACACGAGTTGGGGTACAGCCTGATCCCAGTGAAACAGCCATCAGGGCACATCAACGCTCACAACCTGGCTTCGTTCCCACTGCATGCCCAAACCACAAATCCTGCATGAGCTTAGGCTAGTTTCTCTGGAAAAGGAGTTGCAGATTTTGAGTGCAAAAAGTAGGACTGATTCCCATGGGTGGGTGCCTCTGCAATTAACCCCAGCAAGAGAAGCAGATCTTGGGACGTTTGGTGCCGCTGTGCTCTTGAATCAAGAACCCTCTTGGCGGAATTCCAGAAGACCTGCGTTATCCTGAACAAGGCGAGAAACTGAGTTGGCTCACGTGGAGGACTATTGTTAATTGCAGCTTCTTTGTTCGACCACAATAATTTATCTGAATGTCACAAGCACATCTGTTCAGAAGGAGCGCAATACCAGATGAGTAATAAAACTGCTTTTGGGGCTGGTTTGTTTCCAGCACAGAAGGTCGCATAGTCAGCTCGTTGCTCGAAAAGATGTAGAATTTGCATAAATTCTGATGAAGAGCGAGCTGTGCGTTAGAAAGGGGAATAATAGCAGCAAGAACCATTAAAAGAACAAACGTGTGCCTTCTCTGCCATAGCTTCTGCCCTCCGGCACATGAGAATAGGATGACCTTGGCCCTCTTAGCGCGTCATAAGGCTGTGAAGATCTGGTCATGGGGCCCCGAGGATTTTAAGGGCCTGTTACCTGGTTATATTAACACCAATGGTTATGATTTTTCTTGGAGATATATATATATATAAATTACATACTGTATATATAATTGTGTTTACACTTGATTTTAAATTATTTTATGTTTTTACATATGTCACCCAAAATCATTTGTTGAGCTGGGTGGCTATAGAAATCAAATAAATAAAATTATTGTTATTCCATTGTTCATTAGACACCTTTTATCTTATGATGTTTGTTCCCTCTGATAAAAAATGATTCATTAATGGCATTCAGAAAGATGGGGAGTAGGTTTGAGGTTCCATAGAGAAGCTGGGAAGCCGTAGCCCCGAGGAAAGTCAGGCTAGTCCTCTCCCATTCCAGGGTATCAGTCTACTGAGCAACTGGGATACACTATAGGATCCCACTACTGGAAAAGACGTGGAAAGCTTGATGCGGGGTCACTGCAGCAGCCAGTTAATATCCCGTACGGCGTCCCCGCCAGATGGGCACGCGGCATCTGTTGGGAGATCTCCAGCGAAGGCGGCTTCCCCACTTCTTCCGGCAGCTCGCTCCTCGGGCCGACAGCTCGCACAGCCAAGAAGGTCTGCCAGAACCTCCCCCTCTGGTTCTGGTCCTCTCTTTGGGCCAGGCGAGTGAATCCGGAGCCTCTGGTTTGCGATGACCTCTGGAGACCGTCAGGGGTCTCTTCGGTCGGCGAAACGTCTCCAGACGTGGAGCACGAGGGCATTTCACTTGGTTTCCGTTTTGATGGTCCTCTTTGAACGTGCCCCAAGGTCTCTCTGGGCTGCCCGGAACCGAACCCCGGAGCACCGATGGGGTCTCCCCAGGGCAGAGGTGAGGAGGACAGTTCCTCCCTGTGGTCTGGACTCTGGGCACCTGTGATTGCACCCAACAGAGCACGCGCCTCTTTAGCACCTGCATCACACCTGCAGGTGCCGCCGCCGCCCACATCCCTCCTGCCCAGCCAGGCTGCCCTCACCCCTGCCTCACCCGTCAGCCTGCTCGTTCCGTCCGATCCCCTTCGGCCCGCTGCTCAGGCCCGTCTACATCGCCTCGGGGCCTCTCTTTCATCTCACCCCGGTTCAGCTGCCCTCCCAGTGCTGTGCAAAGCTGCTGTTTCCCCTCCGTCTAAAATGCACCTGATCTCAAGAATCCCTCCAGTTCAGATCCTAAAATTGCTTTCGAGTAATGGTGCAGGCAATTTTGCTGGCTCTTGATCTCATGCTATTAAGCCAATTGGTTAATTAAGTTGCTCCAATAAGCACACCTCAATGCTCAGGTGTGGGCAGCATATCCATCTGGAGACTGGATAGGGGTAAAGGTGATTTTAAAAATGCAGGTTTTTGTGGCATTTTCTTTTCACTTTCAGTACTACCCCCCTCACCCCCCCCGCAGCACACTGTGCTTAGTCAACAACAGCTTTTGTGCTTTTGGTCAACAAATCTGCTTCCCCGACTATTTCTGGCATGTCTTCTCAGCACAGACTACCTGGCGACAGGGTGCTAAGACATGTCCACAAATAGGGAAACACCTGTCCCCAGTAGCTAAGGAGTCAACTTGTGCAATGAAAGAAAAGTGCTGCACCCTGCTTAGGAGAAGGACCCTTGCCCAGCTCATCTTTATTTGGGGTAGTTGCCAGTTTTTGAGTCCTTTCTCTCGAAATCTTATTTTATCATCAGCAAAAAATGGACACATTTGGGGTTTCATTCCGCTTTTCATTCAAAACGTTTGCCGGAGCGGGCAAGAATTTCAAAAAAGACAGCCTCAGCAGCAGAAACAAAGCAGCTTTAAGGAACCACCAAGAGAAAAGTCCAGACTGAGTCAACCGCTGGAAAGGTCCAGGCTTCCTAAACGTCCCGACCAGACGGTTTTGCCTGCTGCCAGAAGGACTGCGTCACCATAAACGGGGCGGCAGAGCACTGCGGAGGAGGGTTGCAGCTCATTTACCCTGAGCAAGGGAGATCCGCAACGTGCAGGGCCACGTCCAGCACCCACAGGAGCCCCTTGGATGAGCTTTCGCCTCGCCTGATCCGGGAGCCTGTTGCTCTCATCTCAGACATCGCGAAGTATTTGCTGCTTCATGAAGAAGAAACAGACGCCACCGCACCGTGATCACGATTACAATGCTTCCCACCGAATCTTTCTTCGGTGGTGGCGTACGGCGAGCTGGGTTGGGCTGACTTCACACAAAACCCTGCTGGCACAGGCACCCGGGTAATTCAATCGCACGATGCCTTCACGGCACGGTTGAGTTCCACTAACATGACACGCTTCTCGCCATTAGCGCGGTTCACGCCGAAACATGCCAGTTTCGTAACCACATGGAAACATCCACGTTTGTTCGTCTTCTAGTGCAGAGGAAGCGTCTCACTGCTTCCTGGGGATTTTGTTCAACTTTCCAGCTGAAGCCTACCGTTCTGGGCCCTGCCTTGTGGTCTCTTAACTCAGTACTGAACCGGTTTGGTTGAGGCTCCTGGCCAGACATTGGAAGACCCTCCTTGCGTCTAGTCCTGCCTTAGCACAAGGCGAATGGTGACCTTGGGATGATGAACAGGGCAGTTCGGATTTGGGGGAGGAAAAACTGTTCCCGATGGGCAGAGCTGTCGGCCAGGTAATGCCTGGAAAAGGGGCTGTCACCCAAATACCTCAAGAGGAACCACTCCAGTCTGTAAGTGAATCGCAAGAGTCTCTTTGCAGGTCTGGATGAGTTTCTACTGTCTATGTCATTTGTTGAAGGAGTTTTTCTCCTGTCCAGCTGACTCCTTCCTTCCTTCCCTCCCTCCCTCCCAGAAAAGCCTCCTGCTTCTTTGTAAGAGAAGAATCAGTGGGTCTTGGATGAAAGATTACCAGGCCTGTAAGCCAGACTTGAAATAGAAAAAAAATCATGGCAAATGTAAGTGAAGGCAAGCCACTCTCATATGGATGGATTGAACATGGATTGAAAAATAATTTGTACATGGATTGAAAAATAATTCAACTCAAAAATTCAACTCAAAAATAATTCAACTGTACATGTACATGGATTGAAAAATAATTCAACTCAAGTTTATCTTTATTTTTTTAATACTTTACTTGTAATATGCTGCAGAAATCTCACAAATTGTGTGAAACATATACATATATAGAAACAGGAAAATGTTTTCAGCAACATCCTCTGACATTCTCATTTGTTCTTAAACTCACGAAGCTGCATCCTGGAGATCGCTCTTGCTCAGCCCTCACTGGAAGAGGCCAGAGTAACATTCTGGGGAGATTAGAAAGAAAAATCTTATGTTTATTATACATAAAATATATAATTGTACATGCTGCTGAATTAAAAAATGACTCTCTTTGGAGTCTTGCCCATGCAGGCTTGACCTGGCTTCATAAACCCATTATAAATTTTAGAGACCAACCTTCTCTGCTTGCTCCTGCTTGAGTAGGAGAGAGGAGCCTCCTCTTTTTGCTGAAGGACAAGAAGGAGTCATGACTGCAGCTTTTAAAAGTTTCAGTGTACAGGGGCAGGCACTGTAGGCAACCACAAACAAAAATCCCTATCATTATAATAAAAGCTATGAAACTAAAAAGTGATCTAAGTTAGGTAACCATGAAGTAGTAGCATCCCAAATATTCCAGAATGAAGGAGAGGAGGCATCGGGATATGCCGCAGTACGAAAAATAGCAGGTTGATTCAAAATAGCTTGTACATCTGTGAGAACCTCGCCTTGGAGGTCAGCACAGATACATCACCCGGAGCTGATGAGGGCACAACCCCCAGCTGGACCCGGGGCTGTGCGATTCCGAAGAGCAGTTTGAGCGATGGAAGCTAACAACATCTGCCATCGTGCCAGCATAGACTTCAAGGGGCGCTGAAATTCTGAGAAGGGCAAATCCAGGTCAGCAGCTCCTGGCCTGGCAGACACCACGGAGTCAAGGATGGGGCGCGCATCGCCGTTCTACAAGCGGGTTACGTACAGAGCACTGAAGCTCGGTCTTTGTGCATATGCACCCTTCGACAGAGCACGAGCTTCTACAGTCTGCCAGCAGGTCACCACTGCGTATCCTGCCTCCCTCTGCCCACTGATGAAGAAAGCTGCTCCCATCAGCAAAATATTCCAGCTCAAGGCTGAACCTTCAAGGCTGATGACTTGAACAAATCCGATTAATCGCGGAGAGACATTCACGGTACACTGATGAACCTGAGGCAACGGGGTTGCAGGTTACTTACCATTAAAAAAATTGGATTGCTTTAGGTTACTGCTGCCAAGCAGCTCCCTGTGAGCCAATGTGCTTCTGTGTGCTCAAAAAATCTACCACAGCATGGGCCACCTGGATCTGTGACCACCTGCCCAGAGCTAGTTTTACTGTGTTTTGCACTAGAAGACTAGGAGCAGCAGCTGCTCAAAAACACGCAGGCCATCATAGTGCGGCTGTCTACATTGGTCAATCTCACGACCCAAGTGTTTGTGTTCGTGCTCCAGTAGCAGCCCCCCCACCACTTGTACACAGACAAAAAGCCTGTCTGGGAGTCCCAAGTGCTGGTGTCTGAACCAAGTTCCCTTTAAGCGTTTTAAAAGCATCTGCGCATTCACAGGTCTCCTCGCAGTCCTTCTCCTTGGTGGCCTCATATAATGGTTTGACGGTTCTCCCAGAGTTGGCCGTTCAAATTCTATAAAAACCAAACATTCCCAGAAAAATCCTCTGAGCTATTTTCTGGAGCTGCCATTTTTTCTAATGTCTCATCTTTTGTAAACAGCGCATTGATTCCTGCCCAACCAGGACTCTCTCCGCTGTCCTCGTCTCTCTCTTTCATGTCTTCCCCTTTTCCATCTTGCACAGACTGTGCCAGAACATAACGTTTTTGTCTCATTTTTTCTTTCATCCCTTCTCTCAAGGATAAAGTATGTTTGCCTTGTTCGCAAGTAGACAGTATTCACAAACGTCCTACAAGCACTTTCTACTAACTGGGAGATGGGAATCCCAGCCGTTCCATCTCACTTCCACAACATACCTTTCGTCTGCAAACGGGAGACTCGGCGTGCGCGCATTGGCCAGACTCCTTCAGCCTCGGTCTATCTTTTACAGACACAGAAGAACTACCCAAATGAACCAGAGGAAATGCAATATTTGGACATGTGGCAGCGTCAAATCCTGGGTCCAGCTATTCACCTTCGTAACAGGAAGGGTTGCAAGGCTGCAAAGTCAGAAAACCTGCAGCGTGGCCAGGGCTGCACAATGCCAAAAATTCAAGGATTCCCTTTCTGTAAGCAGCTCTAGTTCTTAAAGGGGACAAACTGACACACGGACATGCAGCCTGCGTCTTTTCCCCAACAAATTCGCACACAAATACTGAGGAACAGGAGCCTGTTCCTGACCTGTTCCTCACTTGCCTCGCTGTTGAGCTGGGCGACAAAACCGTGCCAGTCCCAGGGAAGCCCTGCTCCCCGCTCTTACTTTGCACAGCAAATGCAAAGAGCCCAGGCAAGGAGCATGCAGGCATTTGTGCCAACCGACACCCCCTCCCGAGGCAGTCCTCGGACAAGAGAAGTTCCAGCGAGCCCCCACGGGACTGTCGAGACCCCAAAGCCGGAATGCCTCGCCCCCTTCGTAAGCAGCGGCGCGAGGAAAGGCAAACAGGAGCCGTCTCGCGTTCGCTGCCTTTGGGGACGGCTCGTTTGCAGCCTGGGGGCGGAGCGGCCGAGGGGCTCGAGGGGCTCGAGGCGCTGGGCTCGTCGGCAGGCGGCGCGGCGGGTGGACGCCCGAGCGCCGCTGCGGCGCGGGGTAAGCTCCGGTGGCGCGCCTGAGCCCCGCCAACCGAGCAGTTCGCCAGCGCGTAAAAGCGCAAGCGGAGGAGATAAGGCCGCCACCGCGGCCGGGCAGGGCGGCACCGTTCTGCGCGCCTCGGCGTACGCTCGCGCCCGCGCGCGACCACGCGAGCGTCTTTGGCTGCGCACCGGAGACGAGCGCCGCCTCCCGAGGTCGGACGTGACTGGCAACCTTCTTTTACCTGTGTGTCGCGAAGAGGCTCCTGGCAATTCGCAATTTGCAAAGGGCGCTTTAGTGAACGTTTAACCTTTGCACCCGGGCTCTGTATTCTGGGACTCCCGCCTAAGGCAGGGGCTGAGCTAGAAGGTCGTCCGGCCGAACCTATGATTTTCTACCGAATTTCTGTAAGCCGCCTGAACTCCCATTGATCTCATCGTTGAGGTTCGTCACAAATAAATCACACGAAGGCTGCACCTGCCTGTTTCGTCGTGGCAGAAAAGCACAGCAATCCCATCCGCAGAGCTCCCGCCGTATTTGTGATTTGTTTCGGAGCAAGGCTGGCTCAACGCAGCATCGGGGGAGCCGATGTGCACCTGCAGCTCCGTCCTGCTCGCGGCCTCATCATTAGCGGGGGGGCCGAAGTCTTCTCGATCAGAAAGAGGGAAGTTGGGAATTCAAAGCGGCTCATGAGTGGGGCCTGATTTCTAATTATCCCTCATTCAGCCAGTCTCAGAAGCTCCTCTGGGGATAGATGCTTATCGAGAAATCTCTAATTTACTCCATATACCACCATCTTCCTTCCCTTCAGTTTAACTCGCCAACCTTTGTGCAAATTACCAAGACAGAAATACGTTTCAAGCCAGGACCAAAATTTAATTATTTTACATTTGTCATTTGCAAGCAGATCACATCTCAAGTGAAATTAAGAAAGCAGGGTGTATACATTAGAAAATGCATGGTTACATTTTTGCTGTGGAAGAAGCAAGTGGCTATAAATACTGGCAGAAACTGATCGAGGCTGCGGCTGAAACATGTGAGGGGCAGGATGCAGAAAGTCCCTTCCTGGGGTTCAGTGCGAGGCGTCCCCAGGTGCTCAAGTGCTCAGGACCGTGTTGCTTTAGGCCGTGTAAGAGCATCTCCTGGCCTCCAGAGGAGTCCTAGCAAGCCGGTGGTGGCTTTACCCCGAACCCTTCTGATGCCACTGGGAAGAACCACAGAATTGTACAAGAACTGGGAGGGAGCCCGGGAATCATCTCCTCTGCAAAGTGCAAGGAAGCCAATTGAGCAAACCGTAAGGGGAGCCTGTCTCGAGTGGGTGCCTCTTCCTGGAAATCCCACAGACTCTGTTGGGCAAGACTTGCCATCAAATCCTTCCTCAGATTTAAGTGATGTCTAGAACAAGCATCTTACACCTGCTGTTTTGGAGCCTCATTTGTAGACTGCAACTGTTCTGACTGCTTTGCCCCTTTTGGATCCATTCGGGTTCAAGGTCCGTCTGCTTCCATCCTTAGACAAGATGCTGAATAATTTGTGGAATTCTGCTTCGTCAACTGACTGACTTTTCCAGAGAAAAATCCAACCTTTTCTTTAGCTGCTCCAGGAGAGCCCCTGAGCCAAGAAATTTATCCAGAAATCTAGTGACATCTCGTGTCATCTAGATGGCACTCGTGTCTTTCCATCCGTGGACATGCATGAAATAATAATAGAGACCACATGAAACAACGTAGAAGCAACTGATCAGTCAGAAGCCTAGTATAGGAATGGTTTCCTCGTCGCTCTTTTGAGAGGGTGGGGCTAGGCGCCCGACTGGGTGATTCGGAAGGCCTCTGCAGAATGCCAAAGCCTTGGGGCACCTCCCAAGGGCCTCTTCCAGTCTCTTCCCCAACTTCTGTCCTAATCTTGGTGGCCAGTGAAAACAGTCCTCCACTGCCATGTCTTCTGTCTAGATTGTGAACCTGAAAGGTCCCAAAGATCCTGAACCATCCATGTCCCCCTCCTTTGAACCCTTTCTAACCCATCAATCCCCTTCTGGAAAGGAAGTGCCCAGAATCACAATCAACAGTGTTCAGATTCCTTGATACTGGATTAGTAGAAATTGATACCTGGAGTTTCAAAAAAGTTGGAAGTCTAGAGCACTTGATGATATTTAATCTGTCTCATTAACACAGGGAAATGTTATGTATGTTACTAATATTACTATGAGGAAAAGAGCAGGATTTCCCCTGAACTAAAGGGAGCAGTCTTTATTTTTTTTTCAATTAAGCAGCTGAAGAGGAGGCCTGGGATTGCTTATCTTCCCTCAAGGACCCTCATTTGGGATCTGAAAGTGGTGGATCCTGTAGAAGCTTATGGTGGCTTTGAAATATAATAAGATTTTTGAAATATGAAAATATCACGTTCTGGAACAGGGAAACCTGAGTTCGAATCCTGTGTTAGGCCCAGATGTCAACTGGCGACTTTGGGCCTGTCTCTCAACCCTAGAAAGAAGGCAAACATTTTATGAGAAGGTTGCCACGAATGTTGGACTGGACAGTTCCTAGGTGGGAAGACACCGAGGAACTAGAAACTCTTTGTTTCCCGGTTTCATGAGGTTATTTTATTTTCCAACATTACAAAAAGTCAGTCCTTACTGATTCCAAGCCCAAACACTAATTAGGCCTTTGGAATGGCTCTGCATTCCACAATTCCCCTTCCCTAGTAGAGTTTGCAGGCGTCTTGACGTTGGACTGTGGCAACTTTTCACTTCTGTCTTTCTTGCTCGCTTCCCACCAGCGGCCTCCACATTGATGACTGGATTTTCTCTTTTTTGAACATATGCTAATTGGAGCCCTGCCAAAGTTAAACCATTTCATGTCCTCCCGCAAGGTGTCAGCCTCTTCTGCTTCTTCTGCTTCTTCTGCTATGCTGCTATGGCATCAGTCCTGAGGTACTTGCCAGAACTCCCTCAACGGGCGGCTGAGAATTTTTGTCTCCACAGAATCATATATTTGGAATCTTCTGTTCCAACCCCCGTCCGGAAAATAGCTGTAGGACCTAGCAATGAATTCCTGCAAATGCAAGCCCCTCGCCGCCACTGTCCCTCTTCTCCACGCTCTTTCCAGCGCCCTGGCATTCTTTTTGCCTCGTCAGCGTTCAAAGCTGGACTCCATGTAGCACAGAGTGGAACTTGCTTTCTGTCGATGAAACCCAAATTTGTCGGCTGTCCTGGCAGTGGCAGCACACTGGCCGAAGGTCTGATCTATCCGAACCCCTGGATAACACTTCTGACAAGTGCTATCACTTGAATTGCTCAAGAGATCGCGCCTACCGTAAGTAAAATCTGTGGTCACGTTCAGCAGACCATCGATCGATCTAATTAATTTCAGTAACTTCAACATGTTACATGCCATAATGCCTGAGAGGCCAACACCCATTGTCTGTTACCTACACTGAGGAACTTTATTGTGGAATTGTCTGGAGGTTGAGTCAGCGCAACTGGACTTCTTTTCTTTCTGTCTTAGAAAGTTTCACTGCTCATCCAGGCAGCTTCTTCGATCTAAGAAAAAAGTCGGTCAGGGAACCCCTTTCGTGTCAGGTGGGCAATAGGGGGATGGGACTAGGCAGACCCAACAAGCCTATTCAGTTTAGGTGAGGAAGACGTCTATGGGTTGCCTGACTGTTCTTAGACTGAAGAAGTTGCTTGGATGAGCAGCAAAACATTTCTAAGCCAAAAAAAAAGTTCAGTTGCCATGACTTAACCTCCAGGCAACTATCTCCACCTGGACGACTGAGGAATCTTCACCTACATTTTACTGTGGAATATTACAAATTGAAGTGTATAGAGCAAACTTTGCTTCAAGTAAGAGCACAACTTTTGCAGTAGATCCTAAGTGAATATTAGGAACTGTAGCAGGTTCCAGTTAGCTCTGATGTAGGTTAAATATAACATCTGAACAAACAACAGTTACCCGTAGTCTGTTTCACGTGAGAGAGAGAAAACGCCCAAATCTTTGAACACATTTTTTGATGAAGCACCTCCCTCAAACTGTAATTTCTAATAGTTTCTGAATATGAAAGAAAAAACCTTTAACAATACAGGTGGGTTGTGATTAAGGTAAAGGTAAAGGGTTCTTCCCTGCCAGTCGTGACCGACTCCAGGGTGCGGTGCTCATCCCCGTTTCCAAGCCGAAGAGCGTCCCAGCGTCCGTCCCGGGATGGCTCCGTGGTCATGAGGCCGGCATGACCGGATTGTGATTAGTTCGTTCAAACAATGCAATATCGGATTTAGTAGTAAATGGTAAATTGATGCCAGGTTGTATTGAACGCGATCCAAAACACAACTTGTGCAAGACTCACGCATGTGCACTTGAGGCCACTGCACGTGCAATGGCAGTTGGGTTTAGATGCTGCTAATCTCTGCGTCTGCAAAATGGAGAAAAGCAATATTCTGTCAGAAGAAAGCAGCACAATTTTTAACAAGAAGAGCTCATTGCATCGCAAAAGTTCGAAGTTTTTTAACTTTAGTGGGGGGAAAACAAATGATCAAATCATTTAAATGAAGTCTAGTAAGCCCGCAGTCCATTCTTTCCCCTAGTTCCCATTTAAGTGAAGGAATATGAATAAAACACAGAAAGTGCTGTATGTTGTATTAAAAATAATCCGCTCGGCTTTGATTTGAGATCATTTTAGTCTTGCAATGCGCTTGTATCCTGTGGGCGCTCGTGTGCGAAATTGGGGAGTCACGTCCTGCTTTTTCTCCTTCAGGGGAGAAAGTGGTGAAAACGCGGCGCTTGCTGGCCGGAAAGCCGCCGCCTGACGGGCTGAGCCCCCTGACTTGCCCCAGCTCCCGCCAATATAGCGGTTCATTTTATTTGTTTCTTTGTTTTATTTGCATGCCGCCGAAATCCGAAGACTCTCGGCAGCTAACAACACTAAAAACAATTCATTAAAAGCATTTAAAAATAAATAAAATACCCACATTGAAATAAAATAAAAGCGTGGAAAAGTTGCAAGTCGATAAATCGGTACCACCTAAAAAATTTCACGGGAAGGGCACGGCGTTCTGTGCGCTCAGCCGAGAGGCCACGTGGCTACGGAAGCGTCTTCGGACGGCGCTGGCTCCCCGGCTGTGGAACGGAGGCGAGCGCCGCTGCCGAGCCGGCCAGGGCCGCACGCGGGACCTCCCCGCTGCTCTTCCGAGTCGGAGGCAGGCGCTATCAACTGCAGCCGGCCGGCGCGATCGCTGCGTTCCTCCGGCAGCTCGATAAATTCCTTCTTGTACGGTTTATTCCTCCTTTCGTACAAAACAACGTAAAATATTTTGTGCACAGCTAAACAGGTCATCCACACTGCGCCCTTCGGCATCCTACTTGCTCGGAAGAG
The DNA here is from genome assembly GCA_032468055.1 of Acrochordus granulatus. Lineage (NCBI taxonomy): Eukaryota > Metazoa > Chordata > Lepidosauria > Squamata > Acrochordidae > Acrochordus > Acrochordus granulatus. Next base: position 13,653 of record JANHZU010008334.1, read on the forward strand.
ACTGACCTGCGTACAGAGGTCAAGGGAAGAGAGCACGGAAGAGCAAACAGCCCTGCGGCGGGCCGGGCCGGGCCTTGGCACGGGCCGCTTGCTTGGCGCGCCCTCTGGGGAGAGCCCTCTTCGAAGAGCTTCAGCCTGTACAAGCTGCGCATTGACGGGGTTTTGTTGACACCCTGCCTGCCCACTTAGACGCGACAGACACACGATAACCGACGGAAGCAGACCATCGGCCGCAATGCAGGTCAACGCCCGGCTTTTCCACCGCCCGCTGCTCCGCTGAAGCAAGCTGCTGAAGTGGTGCCGTGGTTCAGCGACGGCCCTCGGAGGGCGGCTGGGCTTGTCCCTACCTGCAGCGGCCAGCGGGACGAAGAGGCCCTGAAGACGGCGGCCAGAGCATCTCGCTGGTGAAGGCATCTGCTCCCTTCCACTTTGGCCCAGTGATGCGGTTCTCAGTACCTTGGGGGGCTTCTCCAGGAGTGGCTGCCATCACCCCATTGAAGTTGCCTGAATCCAAAAAGGACAATCGTTGGCCGTTACTGCAGGGGAGCGCACACCGTGCATCGATGCCCCGTAGTGCCATACCGTCCCCAAAGAAAAGCAAGCGCTTTTATCGCAAAAGCAACGGTTTTTTTACAGCAAAAGAGAGCATCGCCAAACCTTTCCCAAGATGGCTGAGGCAAGTCAGGGTTTTGTGTGTGACAAAAACCACAACCAAACATCTCTCTCCACTCCTTATATTCCATTCAGTTAGAAATCTCACGCCTCCAGGGAAGCGGCAGTGTGGTCGCAGTGTTTGCTTGTTGATTTGCGCTGCTGATGTGCTGCCCATTTCTACAGGACCCGAGCGGTGAACAACAGAGGCACGTAAAATCTGCAAGACGGGTTTGAAAAGCTTTCCCGAAGTCGAGAAAGAAAGGAGAGCAACCACCTCCAGCTCCTCCCTCAGGTGACAGTCCTGGAGGGGGAGACCCGAGGCATCAATCTGCTTGGATGGGCGACTGAACACAGGCAAGGTTCGGGTGTGGAGCCCCTCAGGGCCAAAGGTGGCAGCCAGAACCTTTGATTACAGTTGGAGGCCGACACCCCAAGCCGCCCAGGGCTGCTCGTGGAATAAGCCCCTTGACCGTTGTACGCAGATCGGTCTCTTCCAAGCAAGGAAGGTCATTATTTAAACATAATGACCCCCCCCACTTTTCATGTTTGCATCCTGCTTGTTGAACACGTTGACTCTGTGGTACAAATATTCTTCTCATCTACTCAAATCAATTAGGTGAATTTAGCTTTGGGGTCTGTGGGGAGTCGCACAGGGCAGCACAGTGTGCAGCGGCTGGAGGAAGTCTGTGCCAGAAGGGATGGAGCAGAAAATGAGGGACTTGACCCACAGCTTCACTTTTATCACTGCAGCTCCGTTGGCATCACAACTGAAAACCGGGTGGGTGTTCAAGTGATGCCTCTGGCCTTAAGGATACAGGCAGTCCCCAGGCTGAGGATGAATTCCATTCCTGTCCTAACCTGAACTTTAGGTAAGTACGAACCCATGAGAGGACTGCCCATTACTAATGGACTGCCCATTACTGAAAGTGGCAAACTCACACCAAAAAAAGATGTCCTTTTCATCACAGGGGATCGGAATGCTAGAGAAGGAAGTCAAAGGATGACCGGAATAACGGGCATCTTTGGCCTGGGAGTGCAACATGAAACAGGCAAAGGATAACAGAGTTTTGCTGCTCAACCCAAGAGGCGACTCTACACATGGACATCACCAGATGGTCAACACCAAAGTCAGATTGATTATATTCTTTGCAGCCAAAGACGGAGAAGTTTATACAGTCAGAAAAAAACAAGGCCAGGAGCTGACTTGGCTCCGAGCATGAGCTTCTTATTGCAAAATTCAGACTGAAATTGAAGAGGGTAGGGAAACCCACTAGGCCATTTCGGTATGACCAGTGTCTGGATGACCTATCCCAATGTCTACTTTGACATAATATCAGCGAGTGGCCTCATGTTAGCGATCCCTGTGAAATGTCTTCAGTTCTTGAAACATCTGAACATAATGTGAGAGAACACAGGGGCGGGAAATGGCAACATCTGCATTACAACACAAACTTTCAGCCGTATTGTGCTTCTGACACATGCAGCAACACTTTAAAAAAGAGTACTTTCCAGCCCAGACAGTAAAATACAGGTTGGGGCTCCCACATCCCACTTACTGAATTAATTTATTTTCCAGTTCAAACAATTCGTTGGAACTTAAATGGTGGGCAAGACTTGCAGGAAAAGCTAACCAAAAAGCTGAAGAAAAACCGAATCCAGCCTAACGCGTGCGCTGTTTTCCTCTCAAAAGTAGTGGTCCCTCCAAGTGCCCATCGAGATCTGATTTAGCTTTCCACCCCAAAGTTGCCCAGATGCTACGCAGAAAGACCCACCGAAAATTAGCTTAGACCAAAGTGGTATTAGGATTAAGACTGGAGTAGGACACGAGTCTCAGGTGTAAGTTTACTGTCATCATGACAATTCACTGGACAATTTTGGGCTGTCTTAGCCTATGTGATTAGTTTTGTTCTTGCTGGAAGTGAGGCAGATGTGCTATTTATATATACAATTAGAAGGAAGGGCAAGGCACACATCCAAGCCACGTAGCCGCGCTTTAGCATCTACCGCGAACAGTAGTTCCAGGACAACCGCCGGCACGGTCCAAAATAACATTATCATTTCCAACCACGTTTGAGCAATGAAACGGAGGAGAAGCTGCACCTGCGGACAGGTGTGTGTGGGCAACAGTTAGACTACTTTTGATCGATGGGCTTCCCCCAGATCCCCCCGTAACCGTCTTGGAGGACTGCTAAATGGCCGTGGCGCAGATGAAGAAGAGGCAGAGCAGGTGACAAATCGGCCAGCTGAAGCTGTCGAAATCCGTGTCTCGGCTGAGGCTCTTTGCGCATTCAGCAGCGATAAAAGGGCAAAAGATCCAGGCTTCTGGATCCCAGGCAGACCGAGGGCTGCATACGGGCTTTTATGAGATTTTGTCAGCTGCTTTCTTCCATAGAATTTTTAATAGAACTTTTCTTTGTTGGAAACTTGATGTTCCATTTAATTTTTCATCGAATTCTGGCTGGGAGGAACGAAAATCCAGCTGAAACCTCTTCGGAGTGCAGGAAAATCAGTGAAACCATTCTGAGAAACTGCTTCCCAGCCTCCTCTTAAAAGCCATCAGAGATTGTTTCCAGCCTGGTAAGGAGAAATTTAGTAAATACCAAAATATTAAAGGGATATATTTTCAAAGCCTCAGCAGCAATCTTCGAATGGAGACGTTCTTCCTCCGTGGAAATTTTCCTGCTGAGATGGAAAGTTCATTTTCATTTTTCTTAGGTGAGAGAATGAAAAAAATCAGACTCATTCCAGAGCTGCAGATCCCTTTGCAGAAATTCGGGGTAGATACTTCGAGGAAAAATTCCTTACTGTCTTTCAGCAAAGAAATCATGGGACGTGGTTTTGTTTCCTCTCACACCTTACATCAGCCTGTATTTAGCAGAAGACAAGCGAGGCCTCGAGACGTGCAGCCGCTCAGCCCATCGGTGTTGCAGGAGCTGAACAAATCCAGGTAGGATATTTGAAAAGCCTGAGAAGGAGCGGTGGCTGCCCTAAGATGATAGAAGATCGTGCCTGGACGAGGATCTTTCGGATGGCCCTTCAGAGACGAGCCAAGGAGATGTCACCAGTGGCTACCTGGAGGCTGTGTCCTGATGGACGTTTTGATGTCTCGCGTAAACCTGTCACAAGGGGAGCTTTAAATCTTCCAATGAAATTGCCATTCTTGTTTTTTCACTTCCAACACAATTTTTAATCTTTTTAAATAGAAGGAGCCCTAGCGGGCACTCAGGTCTCTCGGGGGTTCCTTCGCCTGGCCGAACTAGCGAAAGTGGGTGGCTGCAAGGAGGCCGCTGTCCCGCCACCTGCCCTCCTTCTTGTGAATCCGGTCCGGCGTGCCCTGTGAGCTGAGACGGTCCGAAAAGCACAAGGTTACAAATCTGCTGAACTCCCCGTCGCCCAAAGCTGACAAAGCTGCGGGTTTCCGCAGAGACAACAAAGAACAGGTTTTTTCCTTCTGTGAAGTAGCTTTTCAGGTACTTGAAGACGCTGTCAGGCTGGGATTTCCCTCTTTACTAATTTCTCAAAGTTAAAATCCTACATCCTTTCGAAACTTGATTTCAGATTTGACATCATTTCTATTATCTAGTTTCCCTAAATCTTAGCGCGGAATCCAGAAATGGGCACAGTTCTTTAGGAGGTCTCACCAAGGAAAACGTGCAGTTCCCTTTTTACATGCCAGTGACGACGACTTTGTTTCACTCCTGGACCCTTGCCTGCTCGCTCATAACCGCAGCCAACACAGCTTGTTCCCAGGTTGGGCCTGCTTGCAGAGCTCCTTAGCAAGGTATCAGAACTACGACTCGCTGGTTAGTCGACCAGCGAAGCGTTTGTGGCCAGCCATTCTAGCTCCTGCTGGCAGGTGGTACAGATGCCAGCTGACTGCTGGTGACCATGACTAGCAAAGGCACAAGTGACGAAAGCAGAGCATCAGATTCATGGTCCGTAGAAGCGCCTATTGATTTGTTGAAAGGCCAGTAGGTCAAATATTAACCAGGCCCTCCGCATTATGGCCATTTTGTCAATCTCCACCTCCAAATGTATCATGTGAAATGTTGGGCTCAATCACAAAGATTAAGCTGGGGGAATATCAACCTCAGATACGCAAACGAACCTCTAATGGCAGGAAATGAAAAGGAACTGAAGATGAAGGTGAAAAAGGTCAGTGAAAAATCTGGCTTGACATTCAGTATTTAAAAACTAAGATCTTTAATAAAGAAATCAATACTAAAAAACTATTTTTAAAGAAATCAATATTGAAAAACTGAGATCATGAAGTTCCATCACTTCCTGGCAAATAGAAGGGGAAGAAATGGAAGCAGTTTTTATTTTCTTGGATGCCAAGATCATCGCAGGTGGTAACTGCAGCCGTGAATTTGCAAATCTAGGTAAATCTTGCCAGTCCAGCTCCATTTCATAGTTGAAGAGCAGTGTTGCCTGAAGCTTCCATGGTCACATGGCTGGCATGACTATATGCCAAGGCGCACCGAATGCTGTTACCTTCCCACTGGAGGTGGTATGCATTTGCCTGCTTGCATTTTTACATGCCACCACACCCCCTTTATGGCAAACCTAGGCAGCATACTAGAGACCACCTTGCCCTCAAAGTTCCAAAGCTATGGTTTTCCCAGTGTGGCTGTGAGAGTTGGGCCACAAGGAAGGGTGAGCATCGAAGAATTGATGCCTTCGAATTGTATTGGAGAAGAGTCCCTTGGACGGCAAGATCAAACCAGTCAGTCCTACAGGAAATCAACCCTGATGTTCATTGGAAGGACAGATTCTGAAGCTGTTGATGCTAATATTGCAGCATGCCCAAAATCAAAGGGAGCTGGAAAAGGCTTGTGAGGCCCTCCACCTCGCCCTCATGCAGTGCAAAATTCAAATTAAAGCATGCTCAACAAATGGCTCTGCTACAACATGCCCAGTGAAATGGAGCCCCCAATTTCTCTCGAGCTCTGGTTCTGTTCTCAAACTATTCTTACCACTAGGCAATTCAGCCAGAATCTACCTTCCAATAATTTGAACCCTACAACAAGACTTTCTCCACTTGCAGGCTTTATGAAAAATGAATGCCCCATTAATTAGCACCTGATGAATATGCTTTTTTGAATCAAAACTGCAAAACTGGTAAATTGAGAATGAAGATAACAGAAATGGGGTTCTGTATGTTGACAAAAATGGTTTGATCTTGGTAGAACTGAGGATCAACATGCTCTTAAAACTTTTTGTTTTCAGAAACTTTGCTTCCTGAGATCCTGTAACTTTAGTTATAGGTATTATTAATATTATTAGAGTAGTGTGTCATTTAAAGAGATGCAAAGTGGAATAAATACATGAGCATCAGGTGTTCCATTCGATGGGCCTAGTGAGGTCAGTGTGGCCATTAGGATTTGAATATGCAACAGTGGGATAGGACAAAGACAACAGACATTGGAGCTGTGAAAGAACAAAGGGCTTATATTTCATGAACATGGATTCTTTCTGGGGAGTTTACCCTTCAGCTTTCCCAAAGCTACGTTGATCTCCCAGTGTCTCTTGCCAGCTCATGAACATTCCTTAGCTCCCTAAATATTTTATGGCTAAGTTTACTTTTCCAAGCCTTAAGGGCTTTTTCCCCCCAGTGAGGCACCACCTTGCTGTGGTTGGGGGGCTTGTGTGCTCTAATGAAGATGAGAGCTCTGCCAGA
>JANHZU010008338.1:0-15428 GCA_032468055.1 Acrochordus granulatus
TTACTTGTTTCAGATATTAGGGACAATCATTTCTACATAAAATACCATTGAAAATGATTTTTTATGAATATTTTTGGGGGTGTGGAGCGGATTATACAACTTTACATTGTTTCCTATGGGAAACTTGGCTTTGGTTTAGGAGTGTTTTGGATTAAGAGCACTCTTCCGGAACAAATTATGCTTGCTATCCGAGGTTCCACAAGTCACTGGGAGTCAAGCTCAACTTGAAGGTCTTATCTTGATACACTACCTTCCAAATAAAAAAGCACTGTGAGGAAATTTGGCCACAACATGTCTCGGGAGATATACTGTGAATCTGCCCAAGGTTAAACAAGCTCCCATATCACCATGAAATTAGGTAGTCAGGCAGAGCAGCCAGACTTCTGCGACAGCCTTAATTTCATATCAAGAAGCAGAGCATGTGTTTTCTTGCACAAAACAAACCGAACATCAAAAACTGGAGATCAATGTAAGCATAAGCCAATCAGGTCCACCTCAGTGCGGCTCCGAAGCATTCTCAAGATGCTGACGACCGGGAGACTTGCTGCATTCACGTGGTCTATGCGACAGAGAGGACAGGCGGTCAAGGCGAGCGCAGCAGCTTCTCTTCTCTTACCAGAACATGGGGTGATCCGGACCACCGAGCTGGGCCCAGAGGGACAAATAAGCCCCCCAGCGCGAATTGCTGGCTGTGGATTCATGGAGGAGGGAGAGCAGCAGAGGAACCCAGCCCGACGCGCTCCGAAGGGAGGCTCGTTCTGTGGGAGGGCGGAAGAGAGAGTGGCAAACCTCGGAGCGCTTTCGCGGGACCGAGGCCGGGGCTCGGAAGCTCGCCCTCTGACCTCGGGAGGGGCGGAGGTCGAGCGTGCGGAGAGCACAAGCGCCCTGCCCCTGACGCCCCGGGACCGCAGGAGTTAAGCGGCCGGCATTTCCCGGCCTGCGGCTGGCCCAGAAGCCCTCCTCGCTCCCGCGCCCCCCCGCCGGCGGACACGCGCGCGGCTCAGCGCCGGCGGGAGGCCCTTCGGGCGCTCCGTACCTTCCTCCAGGAGGGGAGAGAGGGAGCTCGTGTGCTGGGACAGAAGCGCCGCCCGCGGGACGGTGAGCAGCACCTCTCCGGCCCCCAGGTCCTCTCTGGCCATCAGCCCGTAGCCGGCCACGGTGCCCTCGCGGCTCACGCAGACCTGCGGCCGAGGAAGAGCGCGGGAGGGGCGGCTCGCGCCGGAAGCTCCTTCCCGTCCGCCGCGCCCCGCGCCCGCCGCCGGAGAGCGGAGCCCCGACCCGGCGTCGCGTCGCCCCCCCGAGGCGGCGACGCGGGTTCGCGGTCGTCCGTCCCTTCCTTTCAAAGGAAAACGACCGCCGAGGCCCGGCGACGTCCTCCCGAGCTGGGCCGCCCTCAGGAGGGGTCAGGCTCCGAGCCCCGCGCAAGGCTTCTGCTCCAAACCCGCGTGCGCGAAGGCCAGCACGTGCGTCGGTGCATTCTCAAGTTGCTCGGGCGCAGGATCACAAGGAACGGCCCCACAGAAGGGCGGAACACACCACGGCCCCCGCGCGGGCCGGACTCGGAAGCCCGACGCGAGGCCGAGGTAGGGCCGAGGGCAGGCGCGCGGCGGAACTGGAGGATCCGGGCTGAGCCGGGGCCGGCGGACGGACCGCCTCGACTCGGACCTCGCCCGGGAGGCGGCGGGATCCCCCCTCGCCGCGCCTTCGAGTGGCCCCGGTGCCGGCCTACCTTGGCACTCAGCTCCACGCCGGCCTCGGCGCACCAGCGCAGGAAGGCGGACAGGGCGTGCGGAGAGGCTGCGGAGGCGCCGCAACGGGCTCGCTTGGCCGCGCCGGCCATCGCCTCCGCCCAGCGGCTCGGAAGGGGGCCGAAGACAGGCACGAGGAGGCCGGACGAAGGGCGGAAGCGCGCGAAGGGGGGGGCCCGAGGAGGCCGGAAGTAGGCGGTGCCGGACGCCCCATCTGCCGCCCCCAAACCGCCCGCGACGATGGCCCCCGGACTGGGATCCCGCCGGCCCCTCTGCTCGCCCCTCGAAGGCCCCGGAAAAACGAGTCGTGTCTGGAATGAAGATGCGCTTGTTTAATGCGTTCCGCTTCTGGATGGGCTGCAAACATGACGGCCCCGGGGCGGAGACGGACCTCGGCAGGAGCCGGAAAACACGGACGTCCGTGCGACGCTCATCTCGCGGGAGTCGGAGCCGTTCCTGGCAGAAGCGGGCGGCTCGGCGTGCGCCGGACGGGCCCCAAGGAAACCCAGCCAGAGCGCCGGAGGGTCCCGTGGCGTCGCTCGCGGTCGACGCGCCGAGCGAGTCTCGGGCAGCGCCGTCGTTCCCTCCGGTGCGGCCAGACGGGAGCGTCTTCCGTTGAAAGGGGGAGATGGGCAGACGCTCGCTTGGGGCCCAGCCTTGGGGATGCGCCCTGGGGACGAGGCGCACCGGCCCCGCTTGCCGTCAGCGGGTGAGCCGGGCTGGAAGGCCGGTCGGGAGTGGAGGGCGCGCGCCCCGGGCTTGGAGCGGGGACCCCCACACCCCAAATGGGATGGGGGTCGCCCCCCGGGGGGCGGCAAGGTCTTCCTCCCTTGGGAAGGGAAGCTGGCCCTTCGCTGGGAATGGACGCAGCCGCCGCTTCGAGCGGCCCGTCCCGAGGAGGAGCTTCCGGCCCCCCCGTCCTTCTCTGCCGCTTCCTCGCGGAGTAGGTGGAGCTCCCGGAATGCTGCACGGAAACGCAGAGAGGGCTCCGCCTGCGGGACTATGGTGGTCTGACCCCCCGTATCCCCATTTAAGCACATTAGCTGGGTTCCCCCACTGAGCGTCCCTTACTCCCACCAGTAAAGGTGAGAAGCAGGTGCTCCTCCGGGGGCTGCTGACCCACGACGGCCAGCGTTCCTCGCCCTGGCTGCTGCGGCGAAGGCTGCTGGGAGGCGAGGATCGATACCGCACTCTACAGTGTAGCAGCAGCACTGCCCGTTGATGTAGGTCGAGGGACTTGGGAGAATTTGGGGCCAACATTAGAGCAGACCTTCCCTTCCCTGCTGTTCCCCCTTCTGAACCCCTCAAGCAAGGGTTCCCTCAGGAGCTGCTCCTGCTGCTGCAGTTCCCAGGTAGTAAAGGGCAGGGGAGAGCCTATGGTTGGCCCCTCCAGGGGACTTCCCCACACAAGCTGAAGGAAAGCCTCCCCGCCCCTGCTTGCAAGCCTTGTGCCTGGCCTATCTGCTTTCCTTCAAGACCCCACTGAGGGGCTGGAAATCAACTGCTGCACAACCACCCTTCAGATCTGCCACTGGCTCAGCATTTGTGTTACAACTTCCAGGCATCAAACTAGAGGGTTGGCCCTGAACACTGCTACTCTCCATCTCCACCAATGCCCGGGAATGGAGACATGCTGGGAAATGCTGGGCACGTGGAGACACACTGAGCAGAGAAGCTCAAAAGTCCACTGCTGGAGGCCCTTCAACAGGAAACACCCTCAGGCTAGCCAATTATAAGCTATGCCCTGGTTGCCTTGAGCTGTGCCCAGGGAGACAGACAAGAGGCCAATTTGGTTGCTACAAGGCATCAACTGGGGGACTGCGCATGAAGGACAAATTGGAGCAAAGGAACACAGCTACTCTAAGTGGCGTATTTACCAACATGAAAGCAGCCATTGACAGGAAGCTGCTGCTTCATGCTTCAACTCTGTATCTGTAATGGAGACAGATGAGATGGGTAGATAAGGAAACTAAAGCCACAAGCAGCAAAAATGGAGCAATTGGCAAATGATGCAATGTGTGGATGGCCACGGCTCCTCCAAAGATGGTGGCCAAGGGAAGGCATCAGGACTCTCAGCAGGACACCTCCATGGTGTGGTTGATCTGACCCATGGCTTCATTGCTTTCGGAGAGGGTGCAGGCTCTGGGACGGCTGCCATCCACTGAACTGGCACTGGTGAGGGAGGCTGTGCGAGAGCGAGCCAGGCGTGTCATGCTGGCTGAGGGTACTGCAGAGAGCAGAACAACAGTCACCACAGGGGACCAAACACGAGGTCAGCTCAAGCACCCCAGAGAACAGCTGAGGAAGCTGCATTCACCGTCTCATTTGAAGCATGCCAGGATTCCACTCTGTAGTGGACCTGAATCTACCCACTTGCCTGTTTCAGGAGGAAATGCCTTCCAGCAGGTTCAGGCTGCACCACCTTAGCTGGACTTTCAAGCACTCATAAGAGCCAAAAAGTTTTCTCCCATGCATCTTAGCAGCAGTGAAATGGACAGGAAAGCCTCTAGTCAGATGAAAGGGGCTTTGTGGTTGGGGAGCATGATGCTGCCCAGGCCATGGATTCCATTTATCCCTAACCAATGGCACTGTGGAATTAACGTCCATCAAATCCTGCAGAGCCTTTGCTCCCTCCCCTTTTTCTTGTTGGGTTAGAATTGGAGTCCTCTCTTGCCCTCTTTTAAGATGCTCTTGGCATAGGAGAAAAATCGAAGAATCCTCAAGCCATGACTGAGATGAGTTCTTTTGCTTTCAGCAGATCCCCCAGCCCCCAACTTCCCTCTTCACAGCAGGTCCTTTGGCAGAAGCCACAGCAGGGAAGAGACACTCTATAGCAGGTGGTGAGTGGCAGAGGAGCAGCTCGAGGCACATGCAGCAAGCAGGAAGGGAATGGACCCCACAGGGCCCCAAGTACCTGATCCTCCACTCAGCCGCCGGTCCTTCAGGTATGCCACTGAGAAAGAGATGGAGGGTTGAACAAGAGGCAAAAGGGGTGGGAAGACAGCCTCATGGGGAAACAGACACAAGCCCCAACTGGGCTGCTGGACAAGGGGCAGACAGGTTTTTACTTGAGGGAGCTTGGCTGAACTGAGAAACCATCAGGGCTTGGTTCGTCCGGCCTCCTTGTGCCTGTCTTTGGCCCCCTTCCGAGCCCCTGGGCGGAGGCGATGGCCGGCGCGGCCAAGCGATTTGCCCACTTTAGGTACCCTGAGAATTGTGCAAGTGAATGCCTGGAGGGGACTTTAGCTCTTATATTCCAGTGGTCAGCAGATGTGCTGCAAGGCTGCTCTGGCAGAAGTCCCAGGAGGGGCAGACCTCCCTCAGGAAAAAGGGCCGTGGAACTGCTGGAAAACCAGGGGGCTCCTGAGATCCCCACAAGGAAGCAGAGCCTGGGCCTCTGGGAGGAGGCTAAGCCTAGCACCCTAGAAGGAGCTCCTGGATCCTTTCAGCTTTCCTCATGGGTGGAAGTCAAAGAGGCTGCTTGGCTCCTATTAATACAGCCTCTTGTTTGTCCCATTGTGGCTGGTGTGGGCTCAGGGACCAGTCACTCTTTGCCGCTTCCTCAGCTGATGGAGAGCACTGGCCTCCAGACAAAACCTCCAACCTGGCCTCCAGACAAAAGTCACCCACTTTGGAGGTCCTCCCGAAAGAGGAACAGCCTCCTTGGCATTTGGCACCATCTTCCATATTTCAAAGCTGCTACCAAAGCAAACACCCTCCAAGCTGGACCCACAAATGTCAGAAAAAGTGAACCCCAGCAGAAGAGGGCTTTTTCTCCATTAAAAGGCAAATGCAGGCAAATGGCCCACTGGATTGCACACACATGTACAAGCCCACATTTATGATGGCCTGGTGCATTTAAAGATGGATTAAGCAGGACTGTGGTCTACTTTGAGGACAGGACAGGTAAGGAGAGCCTCTCTGTGGCCAATCCCCAGGGGCTTCATTTCCCACATGCCCATCCCAAAATCCAGGAGGCTTTACCGTAGCCCATTCCTTGCAGGAAGTACTTGAATGCCTCAGTCAGTTTCCCAGGCTGATCCAAAGTGGAGAAGGAGAGACACAAGAAAAATGTGAATTTTCAGATGAATTCTAAAACTTTTGGGATAGTTCATGTTCAAATCCAGTTTGTGAATTTAAATTCTAATTATATTTGATTTCCACTACCAGTGGTACAAATTCTACAACAAAATCCAAAAAGGGAAGAAAAACTACATGAAATGTTCAAAGTTGATAGAGTATTATCATGTATTTGCTGTATCTCTTTAATTATGTTTTAGCCTGGCCCTCTCCCAACCCCCCAAGGCTTGTAAAGATGCTTCAACAGGGCAGTTTCAACCCCTTTGGGACCCAGGAGTGAGTTTTCTTCAGAGCAAGTAGCAACAACCCTGGGTGATCCAACTTGGTATAACTTTTCTAAGGAAACGGGCACAAAGAGGGAGAAGAATTCACCAAGCCAAATTCACCACCCCTATGGGGAGACAGAGCAGAAACTTTCTGGAACTAAGAGAGGTTTGAAGGAACCAGAAGGAAACCAGCCCAGGGAGATAGCAGACTTGATTCTGGCTCAGCTTTAGGCTCCTCTGCAGGCAAGATACCGAAAGCGGGAAGCTCACCTGAGTAACTTGGGGAAGCCCTCCAGAATCAGCCATCTAAGAGGAAAGCAGAGGTTAAGTCCAGGCAGGCTCTTCCTGCCCTCACAAATAGCACCCCCAGACTGGTCCTGCACTAGCCCTGAAGCTACCAGTCTGGGCAAGGAGGCAGATATTTCCCACCTCCATTCAGGGAAGGATCTATCCATTTTGATGCCTATTTTGATGGAAAGGCATTTCAGACATTGTGATTTTCTGCCCATTTCTATAAAAAATATTTTTTGGGGTAGAGACTGAGATATGGAAAGCTAATCTCCAAGCCTAGTGGGGGAAGTCAGTGGTTGCAGAGGCCCTGCTCCAATGGAAAGCATAGAAAGGCCTCTGATTATTCACTCCTCCTCGGGGCCCTCAGGATGGCAAGCAGCTTCAGACAAAGGCAAAGTCAGCAACTTCCTCTCCCCCCTCCATTTATTTAAAAGAAACTCGAGCATATAAATGTCCTCTTTCCTTCCTCAGTAGCCGGAGAGTGGTGGGCATTTTGGGATGGAAGAGAAGCTGCTTGTCCTGTGCTTCATATGCAGATGTGTTGAGCATTGACCACAGCTGGAAAGGTACAGCCTAAACAACCCAGGATACAATTCTAGAGCAAATAACTTTGCTTCTGCATTCGGATAAGCAGGATGAGGTGGCAGTTAGGAGTGGTCAGTGAGAAGGAGGGACATAGTGCTTTCTATCCATGCCACAAAGCTGGCAGAACCCACTTTTTGCCACTGTCTGTACCAGGACATTGGGCACTGTCCTTAACGTTTGGCATGCCCAAGTGTGTCTACAATGTGCAAACCCTCACATGTCTTTGCTTGGATTGAGGTTGAGGAACATAGCTGCTATCTGAAGCAAAGAAAAAGAAATTAACATCACACACTTGATGTTTAGGATCCCTTAGAGAGGATATATACTCAGAATAATTGGGCAACAGAACAGAGGGATCACTGCTGCCATCAGAGTGGAGGAGGAGAACATTTATAAACCCTTGGAAAGAGCTGGAATGCACTGGTCTGCCAGCTCACCTTCAAGAAAGTGGTGGTGGTTGGGTCCAACTTGGAGTTGCATTCAACCTGAAAAGAGCAAAGCTGAGTTCCAAATACCACCAGGAGTGGAAGGCCACATATCCCTGCCTCTCCCCACAAGGTGCCCAGACAAGGACAGCAGCCCCCTTCAGTAACATCCAAGGAAACTCTATATTTAAAAAGTTAAACATCTTGCTTTGCAACTGGAAAAAATTATTTTCAGGGGGAGGAAGTGTGTTTAAGGAAGTTAAGATTCCTTAAACACAATTTCCCACAACCTGAATATGCACAAGGGGCTCTGCCTGTTCTGCATTTATTCTTCTCCCTCCCAGTTATAGCCTGGTAGAATCTCCATCCCAAACCCTAAAAGGTTGGATTGTCTTATGTCCCTGGGAACCACCAAAGTAACTACAAGCTTGAGGCAGCTGCTAGCTATTTGCCCAAATGTCAGCAAGGAGGGGAGAGGAGGGCGGGATTGGCTGCTTCAGCTCTTGGACAGCCTTTTCTTAGATAGATTCAGGCAGGCCAGGTCATTGTTTCTTGCCCAACCAACAATCTTGCCAAATGCTCCTCAGATGCAGTGATCCCAGTGGCCATAATCAGAGTCCACAAGATCTGGAGGGAAAGGCTAGGGAGCCAAAACCATCCCAGAGAAGTAAAATGCAACATAGCACTGCAGAGGTGCTCGGGAGGCAAAGGCAGCATTTGCTATTGGTTGGCCTTCTGGGGACTGAGAAGTGGCTCTCTGGGCTTTATACAGATGACTCAATCAAGCTTCCAGGCTTGATCAAGCTTCCAGCCAGGAGCAGGCAGGCCCTTCAGCATGACTGGATCGACACCTCTACTCACCACGCCATCTTCTGCAGGGGCATTGTCACCCACCACCAGCATCACTGGGCAGCTGTGAAATCAAGGGGAGAAATGCAATCAGCAGGAACAGCCACACTGCTGGCCACCACCATCCCACTGTCCTGCTGGGACTTACCGGAGTGTCTTGGCATGGGGGGCACTGCCAGGGCGGTTCATCTCCAGGTCTCTGCGGCTGAGAAATGGAACAGCTTCAGGGAGCCATTCAAGAGGCTGTGGAGGCTGTGTGAGGTTCTAGACTAGGTCTTTGCCCTGCTTTGTGACAGAGCCAAGCTGGGGCTCCCTTGGAAATTGAATGCTTCTGAGAATGGTGGATATGCTGGCTGGGGATGATGGAACTGCAGTCCAAAAGGACTGTCTGGAACAGCCCTTTGCTGGATGTTTATTGTAACACCTAAGGCCTCCCTTTGGGGCACCTGGCATAGAGCTTCAGCTCTGATCTGATTTCACATCTTCCCAAGAGGGACACTCTTTTCAGAACAGACGTAGACCCACTTTTTGATGCAGCTGCCTTTTGCCTGAATGGCAAGTTTAAGTTTGTGGGGTCACCCCTGTTCCAAAGTATGGCAAAAAAAGCTTTTTAAGCTTTTATTCCAAATCAAGGCTGTATTTCAAAATGCTCCACTTGGTATTTGCTATATCTTCTAATATGGTATGGCTGCTAATTGTTCACCCTTCGAGTTTGGCTACCAGATGACTCACAAGTTCAAGCAGACTAAAGGCTTGTTTAGTCTTCTCTGCAACTGTGCGCAGCTGTCCCGTTTTTCTCCTGCGAACGCACCGGCTGGGGGGCGCCCAACCAACAATGTTGCCTTCGGCCCGCCTGCAGGAATCACCCAATCGGCGTGCAGGACCTGCACCACGCACAGTTGACCTTTGGGAGGTGTGCGCACTTGACCGCAACCTCCGCGTACCCAAAAATCTCTGCGCTGCGTAGCTATGCGTCGACCCCTATCCAAAGTGGCGGAGAGGCAAAAACGAAGCTTGACGCTCTGAGGAACGTAACCCCCCGTTAATTAAAAACATTAATGGTTTTTTAAAACAAGATGCAGGTCTACAAGCAGCGAGAGGAAGAGCAACGCTGCCCCCTCGCCGAGGAGACGGACGTAGGCAAGCCCGCCTCCGGGGTCGGTGCGACTGAACCAGGCACCCTTCTTTCCCGAAGGGCGTAGCGGGAAACGTTCAGACAAGTGCGAGTTTGCCGTGCTCAGCAGCAATGAGGCCAACAAGGCAGCCTCCTCGGGTCTCGGGCACTGCCCAGAAGTGCCCCCGCCCGAAGTGGCGCCGCCTGGGCTCTGGAGACCAGGCGGTCACAGGCTTCGATCCCTGCCAAGGGCCCTCCGCCAAGTGAGGCTTCTCAAACTGCCGCCTCGCGTCTTTTCAATGGGGGGGGAATGCGAACCCCCCCAGCCTGGGGGCAGCTTCCTGGATGTGCTAAGAGCCAGCCCATTCTGACAAGCTTAGTTTGGCAGAGGCCCTGGGGGCACGGTGCCAAGCCCTCCCGCCCTGGCTTTTACACACGACGTCATGACAAAAGGGATTCCCAGGAGGCAGAAATCAGAGCTAAGCAGGCACCCCCTCTCCATTCAGGCACAGCCCAGAGGGGCTCAAGGCCGTGGGCAGCTTTGGGGGTGTCTGATTCACCTGTTGTATATACTCCAGAAGAGCTGCAAGTTGAACTGGTTCACCGTACTGGCGATTTGCTGACGATAGCTCTGCACCAGCTCCATGTTATTAGCCAACTCCTCCTGTGGGCACAGAGATGGCACAGTAAAGGCAGGCCTGGGAAGCAGCCCCTGGCAGAGGCGGAAGCCAATCCCTCCAGGCCTGGCCTGAGCTTGGGACTCAAGGCTCTGTTGAGTCAGGCTTAGAATACAGAACTTGCCAAGGCAGCAGCACCTTCTTCCCACAGCCATTTGGCTCTTTGGGAAGGAGGGAGTATCTTCAAGGTGGGGAGGGGAAATGGCAAAGGGATCACAAGCTGGGTATATGGGTTTTGAACAGTTTTAAATGAGGGGAATTTCTACCAGAAGCTCTGGGGTCTACCTGCACTGAGGGAGGAACTTTCTCCTATTCAGCATAAAATGCAACCCAGCTATTGAGCAAGGATCCCAAAATGCCTGCCAGCCACCCACAAGCCCCATTCCCACCGTTAGAGCAATTCCTTTCAGGGGCTTGGGATGTGAGAGAAAACCATCAGTAGAACGGCTTATTCCTACTACTACCTTGGTAGGTGTGAATGAGCCTTTTAAAGCAGTTTCTATAACCATCTTGTGATGGTTTCCAGTCTTGCACAGCAAGAGGAAGGGAAGGGATTCCACACCTTGTAGGGAGAACCTCTTAAGGCCTGTAAACATCCCCATCTGTGGCTGCAGTTGCTTTGTCTTACCTGGCTGAACAAGTGAGACAGCACCAGATCGGATAATGTGCTGGTCAGGCCAGAGAGCTGAAAGAGGGAAACAAATGTCAAGGAATGAAGCATCACCTTCCAAGATCCAGCACAAAAGCCAGCCAGGTGTTTAATCACCATCTGGCCCTGAGTAGCTTCAGACAGAGGCTCAGAACCAGGGCAAGGCAGCAACACCTTCTCTTTACCGATACCCAGCCTTTGGTACACAGAGTTCGGCCACCTCTGCACAACAAGGTTCTAAAGCCGATGTAGGGTACTCCTCGTACATGGATCCTTTTCCCAACCTTATCTCTGCCAGATGTGTCTGACTGCAATCTCTTGGACATTCTATACCACTGCATTCAGGAGGTCTCCACTCTTCAGCCCTTCTTGCAGAGCTATCTCTTCAGCTTGGAAAAATTATGCACTGGCCCACCCTGGAGGCCCACCTTGCTGGCAGCCCAGTCAATCCAGCCTTTGCCATTTGGGTCAATATTAATGAGAACAAGGCCTTCAACCAGATCTGGGAAGATCAGCTGCAGCAAAACAGACAGAGTTTATTCTGGCTAACATATTTTCAAGCATCTGAACAGCATATGTCTGTTAATACAAAAGCACTGCAAGGAAAACTTACAGGTTGCATTTATACAGCATGCATAACCAGATCTAAAGACTGTATTTGGATAATGTGTGAGACCATGACTGTGCAAATCAAGGTGGTTGTAAAAAACACATCAACATCAACTAAGTCCTTTCTTTGAAGCACCTTCTGCAAGTTTCAGAAGCATTTGCTGGCTATTTCTGTAGCTTTGCCTACATCTCAACAAGAAAGGTTATGTGCACATGTCTGTTTCAGTGATGGGAGACAGGCTTGAAGCAACTGCATGAGCCTTGCTAAAGCCACAGTTGCCTTACCCTTTAAGGACAGGGCTTCTTCCATAGTAACAGGCTTTACAAAGCCCCTTTTCAAAAGCATTACAAAGTCCTAATACTTATTCAAAGTTAGAAAGTGGCCTTGTTATCTCAAAAAATTATTGAAAGAGCCTTCTGATCATTATGAATTTTGAAAACATGGCTCCAGAGATCTCTGCAGAAGGTTTCAGTTCAGCAAAAGACCTGAGATGAGCCAGGCCTGGGGAAGGATAACAAAATGGAAAAATAAAGTACTTAGGGGAGGACTGGTCAAGCCAAATGCAGTTGTGCATTTAAGTGGCCACCTTCTTCTAGGTGAAGGGAGACAGGAAATAGACAGTCACATGGCTGGTCCCAAAGCTGACAAGAAGGGGAGATGAAATGGCTATCAGGGCAATGCTCTTCAGGACCAGGTCCATCTGTCCCAAGCCAGCTCAAGTGATCATCAGATGGAGTGAAAAGAGAAAATGAGCATCTCTCTCTCGGTGAGGGAGGATGGGGGGCAAAAAAATTCCCACAAGGTTTCAGGAATTGCATCAGCCTCAACCTCAAGGATGAAGTGAGACAGGAAGCACATTTTATGAGACTTTATGGGGTTGGCCATAGCTTTGTTTCTCGCAGCTTAAAGTACCTTTTGTGAAAGGAAGACATGTTAAAAACTGAGAAGCCTTAAGAAGGTTAAGCTCCTGGTTTGTTTTTTGGAGTAAGTCACTAAGAAGGTGACACTGAAGTCGATTTTACACTTCTCTCTTTTTTTAAAAGGTATACCAGATTTGTCAAAATAGTACAGAATGTCCTGAAGGCCATTAGCAATTTTTTTCGCTGTTGATCTTCTAGTCAGAGCCTCATCCAATCTGGCTCAGTACTCAAAATATCAGGGAGGAGAGTATCCATGAAATCCAGAGGTTTGGGGACATTTAGCTTGGAATTTATTTACGTATATCAGTTTGTCACTTCCATCATAAAATAACTTTAGGCAGTTTACAAAATAGGATTAAAGCTGTTAAAAAAACCCAAAAACAAAAAATATCTCAAATTGTCAGTAAAACACTTGATGCACATGAGAAAGAATCACTAAGTAAAGATGTCTCAACACAACATCATGGGTGAATTGGCCCATCAGAAGAGTCAGACATCTGCTGTGGTGATGGAAGCAGCACTGCTTGGGCTGGATCCAGTTTTGCAAGACTTCCTGGTTGCAGGCACCGGATATGGCGACTATTAAAGCGTCTAATCTACAGCACATGGATAATTTCCATCCAACCTGTCCTTTTCATGAATACAGGCACAGTGGGTAGAGCTGGCTGGTTTTTGCAACTTTGAAATTTGATCTAGTGGTTAAGACAACAGGCTAGCAACCGGGAGGCTGTAAGTCTAGCCTGCCTTAGCCATGAAAGTCAGCTGGATAACTCTGGGCCAGTCACTCTCTCTCAGCCCAACCCAACTCACCTCAGAGTTGCTGTTGTAGGGAAAATAGGAGGAAGATGTGTTAAATATGTTTGCCGCCTTGTTTATAAAAACAATAAAGGCGGGATATAAACAAACTCTTTGTCTGACACAATTGTGAAGATGTGGTTGTACTGTTTTTCCATAGGAGGAAAAGGGCATATTTCTGGCTTTCAGGTGAATAGGTCCCTTCCCTGATAAAAGCAGAAACACTTTCAGCTAAATTCAACTGGATTGGGCTACTTCTGGAAATGATTGCTATTTCCAGAAGATGCAAAAAAGAGGATTCCCAGGCACTACTTTTCCTTCTCAGAATATGGCATATCGCACACACAAACTCACTCCTCCCTCTGTTCAGGACCCACTTCTAATACACACAGACACACAAAGACCAGGCTGAGCACTTACAGCAAATTTGGCAAGGATATAGGCACCCGCTCCAACTCCAATTCCAATTATACACTTGAACCTATGAAAAGAGAAGCATCAAGAGATTTCTGGGCCTCACGTCCTTACCTCACTCACTGCCAGCTTCCAAGCCTCCATGATTCTGTTTATGGCCAACTAGAATTGGGGTCACTCCAGATTTGCTTACAGTATAAATGGTATTAAATAATAATATACTTCACAGGAATAAGCTGCTTGTAAGTGTCTATTTATATTCTAAGTAATCTTGGTCATATCTTGTAGCAAAACTGCAAAGGCAATTGGACTTTTATTTTTGGATTTTAATTAAAATCTTATTTTAATTTTTCAATTTTTACTATTTTTCCTTTTTTCATATGGGACTGAGAAAGACTCCTGGATGGGAGTTGAAACATTTTGCTGTAACATCTAAAAATAAAAGTTCAGTTGCCTTTTTAAGAAAGTTTGCAAAAGTTTTTGCAATTTTGCTATTTGTTATAAATGAACATTATGACAATTATTATAAGACAAACTGAAGAAAATAAACCAAACTAGGTAGTTTAAAAAATAAATACAAGGTACATATACATTCCAACTAAGATTCCCACTTTTTTTTTAAGAAAACTCATCAGGGAATAGTGTGGTAAAAATGCATTAAAACCTGGGTACAATATTCTTTTCCATCTATAATCACAAAGCAACTTATTTACTTCAAAATAATAATTGTTAAATCAGTAATAATTGATTTGAATACTTCATCCATCTTGCACTCATTGACCTACTACTAATTGGTTAATATACTAGCCTATTTCATTGGCTAAAATGAAATCTGGTTCTTTTTTGTAGAAACCCTCCAGTAATGTCCACAGGAAGTCCTTCAAGAGTGGAGATTCCCCTCCAGCAGGCAGCCCTTCAAAGTGATAGGGCAGGGCAAGGAAGCATAGTGAGGGATTTTGAACTTGTTGGATTTCACTGTCAAGATCCAAGCAGGCATAGATTGGCAGGGAGCTCTTTCAGCCAGCCTTGGAGACAAAAGGAAATCCATTGACTTTCTGGGGAGGCTGGCAGAAAAGATTACAAACAGCAATCACATTACTGCAGAGCACTTGGCAACTGTAAATGCAACTGACACATGACTGAGGGGAGGGAGAGGGGTGCAAACTTTTGTGATAGTTGGAGGTTTCCTTTCTGAGGCTATCATGAGTTCAAACAGTTGAGGGCTGCCTGTATTGCTTTTCAAGAAGCTCCAAAATATGGTATCTCCATGATAACTTTGCTTGGCTAAGCAGGAAAGGGACCACTTTGGCACCATCCAAGCAAACTTATGATGAGACAGGATTTGATGTGAGCCCTGCTCAGCCTAAAACCATTAACCATTATGTCCCCCAAGGCTCCCAACTCAAAACTTTTATTAAATAGAAGTTAGTTGGCTTCTAATGGCTCCATGGCCGCATTTTAAAAAAATTCAGGCAAGGCTCTTCAACTGTTTCATCACCTGCTCAAAAAGGCCAAATTCTATATTTTGGAAAAAAGTCCCAGGTTCTCCATGACTTTTTATTCAACCACCTCTAAAGCAGCAAACCCCAAATCTCTTTAAGCAGCAAATTGTAGCTGAGGACAAGAAACCAGTTTGGTCTGATGCTCAAAGGCACCAGGCTAGAAACTGGGAGATGGTGAGTTCTGGCCCTGCCTTAGGCACAAAGCCAGCTGGATGACCTGGGGCCAGACTCTCTCTCTCAGCCCTAAGAAGGAGCAAGCAACAGCAATCTGCTTCCAAGAATGTGTCAAGAAAACAAACTGCAGGAGCTTGTCCATATAATCGCCAGGAGTCAAGACTGACAAGGTGGTAGCAAAGGTTTCCATTCTTGTACCACCCTGTAAAGATCATTCTACTAGAGCAGTTTGGCCCCCAACAACTTGATGACACTGCAACAAAAGTTTAAAAAAACAGGCATCTGGATTGGATTTTTTAAGTAGAAGACGTTTCACCTTTAATCCAAAA
>JANHZU010008339.1:0-13756 GCA_032468055.1 Acrochordus granulatus
CTGGCAGAGCTCTCATCTTCTTCAGAGCACACAAGCCCCCCAACCACAGCAAGGTGGTGCCTCACTGGGGGGTTAGCTGCATACCGAAGTGCAAAATCAGGTGTGATATAAGCTAATGTGATGATGTAAATACCAGGTTTAGAAAAGCTCCTTGTGGATGGAAAGCAGCTTGCATTTGAATTACACAATAATTTTTGTATAATTATTTTTCACCATTCCAGCCCTGAAGGGTGAGGAGCAAATTTAAACTCCTCCCCACCTCAAAAAAATAAAAAAAAGGCCAAGGAACCAGCATTCTATATTAGATATACATCTGATCATATTTCTTTGGTCATGTGCCCCAAACTCTTTTGTATAATTAACTGTTTCATTATCTCATGGTGGATTCCATAAATTCTCAACCTATTTTTTCAGTTGTCCAGCCATATTTATTTTACCTGGTTTCAGGAAATAGTCCTTATTCCAAACTGCCATCTGCTAGATCTCTCTGACTACAATTCATGTTCCATCATGATGAGTGTGATTGCAATCCATGATGGGAGGTGTAGTTTAAGGCATGTTGGGGGCAGGTTTATAATTGCTTTTTAAAGCTAATCTGTGGATTTTGTTATATATAGCAAATCTTTTCTACCACGGGGAATACTTAAGAAATTGTAAGAACGGTTCAGGAAGGGCAATTTTATTCATTGACAAAACTCTTATCTGTGTTGAAGGGGCTTTGGAGATTTTACTTTTATGAGAACATACTATTCTGAAATGGTGAGAGGCTGATGTCATGATAGAGAAAGCACCAGTGGTACGGCAGTGTTTCATCGATAGCTGTATGGGCTTTAGTAGTTTTAAAATAATTTTACTGAGACACAGAAGTATTTGAGAAGGTTGTGTGCTTTGTGCCTACCTCTGTTTAAAGTGGCTGAACAGTTGATCAAATAATTAAGTTTGAAAATGTAGGTACATGCTAAATCTGCTAGATAAAGGGTTGAATTGTCCTGCATGGAGACAGATGTGTAAGTATTCTGGGTAATAAGTTGCAGTAAGCCAAATGTTATGGGGTAGACACCAGAAATTAATGGGTCTTAAGTTAAACTTATTCAGTAGATTCAGTTTAAGCATGACTCCTAGAATTTTCTAGAATGGATCATAGACATTTCTCCTGGCAGAAGGAAATACTTTTTTTTGGTTGCTTGTAAATGTTTTCCTGTGGGAAGATCTGCTGTAACAATTGTCCTGGTGGCCAAGGTGTGCCTGCAAAAGAAGTGAACAGAGGGTATAAGTGACTTGTTACAACAAGGAGCTGAGTTATGCTATAAGCAAACTTCCTGAAGGACAAGAAAATGCCTGCAATGTTAGCATGGTGTTTGTCCATCTGTAGATTGTGCTAATTAATTTCAACATAATTTATTCGAAGAGAATTCTAAAGCCAATTTCTTAACCTTCTTGCCAAATACATGCCACATCCATCAGGAAATGGAAAAGATTAGGAAGCACCATAGATTTGGTCAGTTTAAGGTTGCTTCAGTTTCATTTAGGATTCACCCTCCTGTTTGGATCCAGCTCATAGCCTGTGCATTTCCATAGTGTATCTACCTGGTGCTGAGCTAGCAATTGGTATTAACAATCTACTGCATTTGCAGGAGATCTCATTTTATTTAATCCTTTTGTTGTCATTTCCTTCTGCAATAGCAAAAATAGCTGCATACTCCCTGAAGCTCAGGTTGACGAATCAAAAAGAATTTGCAGAACTTGCGAGAATGGGACTTATAAGATTGGTTGTGGTTGGCATTCTCATATGTGTTTTTTTTTTTATTTTCTCACCCCCCCATTCCCTTTTAATTTTATTCGAGATTGAATTTTAGAAAGAGCTTTGTTCCAGGCATAGCTTTTGGCAGTGGGCTGCAGAGATGAGATTTCGTTAAATCATGTACGAACAGAAAATATGTGGAAATTGAAATGACAAGGTAGAGTAGCTTGGTTGTTGAGATACATAAAATAACTAGGTTTGCAGAGAAATGAGATGTGTTGTATGTATAGGTGTTTATGAATCTCGAATCACAGTTTTTGTTAATATGCTTACATATTATAAATATACATAAATGAAATAAATCTGCTCCCCCTACATAACCATCACATAAGGTGGTTAAAATATTGATAAATATGGTATTTGTCAGCATTTTTATTCTTCTGTATAATTTTTACATCATATCACTGTGTCGCTTATTCCAGTGACAGGGAATTTGTACTTGGAAATAGCTTTTCCTGCATAGATCATCTGCTCCATGAATATAAAAGGTTTATATGAATGAATAAACTATATTATTCCCAGCTTTCATCGAGCACAGTACAGCAAAGTTTGAGACTGAAGTCTCCATTTTTTTTCATTTCCACTTATTTCATAGACCTCAAAACTTATGCAGTGTATGAATCTGCACTTATATGGGGTATATTACTATAAATTTCAGTAGTAGTATTAAACGATTTTTTTCTCATGATTTTCACATCTGCTATTAGGAATGTGTAAAGCTTCAAATAGGTGATTTGATTCAAAGGAGATTTGACCAAGTAATTCCTTCAAGCAAACTTTTGAACCAATTCAAGGCATCAAATCAGGTGCTTCTGAATTACTGTGGAGAATTCAGAAATTATTTGGAGATCTAACGGATTCTCTGGTTTTGAAGAGACTCAAACATTGCTTCAGCTTTCTTCCTGATAGGGACAAAGTTGAGGGGGAGAGTTGACTGGTATGATGGTATTTATCCATCCATCCAACCAACCACCCACTATATTTTAAATCTTCAGAAACATACATTTATAAAGTAACTGATCACAAAAGAGTACCAGCATATAAATATATATAAAGCAATAGAAATATTTATCATTATTGATTGTTTGATTATTTATCATATTATTAATTTAGGAAATTGATATGGCTCCCCCTCTTAAGCAATTGACTTTGGGTGAATAATAATACAAAACTGAAATTGGAAGACATGTATTCTGACCCAGGAATGATTGTTTGAGCAATTGTATTGACCATGAAGAATATGAAAGAGTTGTTAGAGAATCTTTAGCTGATTACTATAATAGATTTATTAAACCACATTATCTATAATTACATTGGGCTGAACAGGCTTCTTGATGGGACAGTTATTGACCTTTGTTCTTCCTAGTTCATAACATTGAGTGGAAGGATCTGATAGGCTGCTCCTAAAAAAAGAAGAAAAAATGAGAAATAATGAGTTAGAAATACTTCCTGAATAATAGAAATTGTTCTAATTTCCTTTCAATTACAGTGGCAATCTTAGTATGCAATCTTGGAAGATGTTTGATTCTTGATAGGTGCATCTGGTGGACATGTAAGAATGAACCATTTTCCTCACTGTTTCTCTTTTAAGAGAAATCAAGTTAGTTTCCACTGTATTATTATTTCATCACTTCATAGAAGTTATGCAGAGGTAATGTATTTTATTGTTTTGGGTGAGGGATTTCCAAAGCATTTTGAAAGTCCAAGAATACATTGTTTATTAGAACATTCCTATCCATATGCTTGCTGACAGTCTTAAAAGTGTTTTGCGAGGCTGGCTTTTCTCATCAGAATCTAAGGTGAATCTACCTCTGCAAGGTATTTTTTTTCTTATGTGCTTGATAATTTTAGCCTTAATAAAGTTCTGAATCTATATTTTGCCGCCTGCTTTCCTGAACAGGTCTCTGCTGGGTAATGGAGATCAAATTGCTGATTCCTGCAATTATTATCAGTGGGGAATTGTAATCGTTATAAGAATTACTGGGGTCATGTGGATAAACCTCATCTCCCTCCCAGCTGGCCTGATCACAGAACTGCTGAGGCCTGGGGAAGAGAAAGGCTTTAACATTGCACGTATCCCCTAGTGAATTCCTGTAGACAGACATTGGTCTTTAACAGAATCACTTGGGTGTGTGTGCCTGCAGGCTAACTGCGCTCAATGATTCTATCTGTGGCAGCATATATGTCCTGGCCCAATTCATATCCATCAGTCTCATACAGTCCTTATCTTCAGAATGATTGTTATGTATCTCTTATTACTTCTGAAACTCGGTGAATATAAGGATTCTCCTCTACTATGGGATGAGTTAGTATCTAAAACCTAGAAGAAAGTACCATTGATATCGGATGGTTTGTAGTTCAGTTAAAACA
This sequence comes from Acrochordus granulatus, assembly GCA_032468055.1. NCBI lineage: Eukaryota > Metazoa > Chordata > Lepidosauria > Squamata > Acrochordidae > Acrochordus > Acrochordus granulatus. Next base: position 4,172 of record JANHZU010008339.1, read on the forward strand.
CTAATTTTAAACACTATGAACATTATGCTGACATTGTGTCTGTTAACATAGGCGTATGCTTGTGTGATTATTTCTCACTTGTAATTTATTTCATTCCATGAATGCTTCTTTTTCTCCTAATACTCCCCTTCCTTTCTCTTTCTTTTGAAGGTTCAGCTATTATCTCTTGTCAGGTAGTGGGACTTTCTAATGTCAAGAGAGGTGGGGATTTCTCAGAAGAGAGACTTTATCAGTATTTGCTTAAGATGAATTACTTTTCTGCCATAAAAATAGCTGTATGTTTTATAATGGCTATAAGCATATGGATCAAACATTTTTTTCCAAACAAACTTAATATAACTTCTTCGATAAAGTTAGAAAACTCTTTCAGTGATTATTTTCAGTATTAGAGCATTAATTTTGATGGCTATTATTACAAATTTTTAAAAATTGCTATTTATTAGGATATTAGATGTTCTCCTTAATAAACTGGATGAAATGTCCTTTTAAGATTATGGGTTTAGGATTGTTTTCCAAAATGATACGTCTTATTTATTTATTTGATTTAAATGCCACTGAAATCGGCAGCTCACAAAAAACAACCCTTAAAACATTAAAAAAATATAATAAAACATTAAAATTAAAATAAAAAACCCAGCAAATTAGAGAGGTGGGCTAAAAATATTTCATATATAAAAAGGGGGGTGAGGATGGCTAAGAATCCATCAGCCACCTCCACTATGATGATGAGCACCCCATGGAGCCCCAGGCCAGCTCACAGAGGCAGGTCTTAAGGCCCTTCCAGAAGGCTATAAGGGAGGGGGCAGCCCTCAGCTCAAGGGGCAAGATGTTCCATACATCTTATTCTGGATTTAAAGAGTGATCCAAATGAAAATATTCCTGCTTGTTTAAGCCCCAGTAATGTAATAAGATATCTTGGGATAATTATGCTACTTTGACAATCAAAAATATTCACACAAGGACCACTTAGTCTTGATATTTTCTATCATCTGCATTTCAATGGTGTTCTTTTTTTATTTCACTTGGAAAGGACAACAGTTCAATTACTGAGGAAAGTGAAACATCCAAATGTGGCTGGCATGACTATATGCCAAGTCGCACAGAATGCTGTTAAGTTCCCACAAATATAAGTGATACCTATTTACCTACTTGCATTTTGCTTGCTTTTGAACTGCTAGATTGGTAGGAGCTGGAGCAAGTAATGGAACTCACTCCATTACGCAATGTCTGGGTCTCGAACTCAGTCTGCCAACCTTCTGGGCAACAAGTCCAGCATCTTAACTGCTAATCCACCATGCCCCACATTATATTGATACTTGATACTAATTACAAAGAGGCAATAGACAGGAAATTTAGGTTCTATCACATACAGCATTTTAGTAATGATCAGGCCTTAGGATGGTTGTTCAAATAATATTGTATTTCACTTGCACCTTGTTTGTTTCAGTTGTGTATGAAAGAGCAGAGTAGTTATTTTCAGCATTTAGCATCAAACATCAATGACATTTGAGCCTAGCTACTGAAAATTGCTTGTTCCATTACAATGGAATGCTTGGGAAGAGCTCCATTACAGTGTTAAGTTCTTATGTGAGAGTCAGAACCCTTTATGTTGGAAGATAATCTTGAAAGATATTTATTTGCCTGTATATTCTGCCTTTCCTCCGACAGCCCAAGGTAACATACAGAAAGTCTTCCCGTAACAGCTATTTTGTTGAATAAGTAGAGTTGAGATAGAGTGACACGGACAAAAGTCACTCAGTAAGCTCTGCAGTTGGTGTGGATTTGAATCTGGGTCTCCCAAGACTAATAACTTAGCTGTATTACTACAGCAGTCTTTTGAGGCTGAGATGGATATGGAGAAATTAGTTATGTGATATTCTTTAGCTACAAGCATTGCCTGATCCCAAGGAGTGCCATTAAGAAACACAGCTAAATAAACAACTTGGGATATGATTACTTTAGTGCATTTTCCTGGCTTTATGCCATTTTATTGCCCTTCTAATGGCGATTAGATTAGATGTGTGAGACCTCTGGAAATGTACACACTGAAATGTTCAAGAAAGTAAATGTTTCCCACAGAGAATCTCACTTTTCTTTACTACAGATGATGGAGAGACTAATTTACCTTGCATTGATAAGCCATATTATGAGTGATAGTTTTAAAAACAGGTTCATTCCTAGTTTTTATTACGCTCTATGCAGCTATGATTTTTATTGCAATGAAGGGGCCCCACTGGGACACTAGCTGTTGTTATAATCGAGTATTTTTCTTTTTTTCTTTAAAAAGACAAGGTAATGACATTTTTAATCCAAGTACTGTGAAAAGGCTTAGTGTTGAATTACTTTTGATTTTAATTTTTAAATAAATGTATCTGCTATTTCCCAAGTAAATTTCAAACGTAGGATTAGAACAATGCTTTCAAAAATACCAATGATAGCTTAGTAATTTTCAGCTTTCTATTTTGCATTCAGTGCAGTTCCTCCAGGCAATAACAGTAAAAAGAAAAAAGAAAACACCCGGTCAATGGAAGCTTTGCTTAGATCATTAGAATTGTGTTGGACCTGATTTACCACATTTTCTTTCTTTATTTAATGTTATAAATGCCTAATAACTGCTATTCACCAAGCAATGTGCAGCCCATAATAAAACCATAAAAAGAGAATTCAAAAACAGCACCAAGAGTGCCAGTATAAACTAAAGCAAGCTCATACCAAGCCCTGATGTTCACAAGATTAAATATTTCAAAGAATAAATGGGATTTTATTCATATGTGTGGTCATGGTGATATTTAGCGCAAGAGTACAATATATTTTAACAGTGCACTTCTTCCCCGAGATTCAAAAGCTTCTTTTAGGAAGTAGCTGATATGCACTTTAAAGAAGAGAATCCATTTTAAGATAATTTGCAGTTACAAATTTGTCATAATAAAGCGGTTTTTCTTGACACAAGGTAAATGCTGTTTATAATTGAAGAAACAAAAGGATTGTACCTTTGATGTGCATATTTATTTGAAGTTCAAATAATAAGTGATTACATTTCAATTTATAGATCCAGTGACTGACCAAGAATGTAATGCTTCTTGAAAATCACATTTCTTGTTTATTTGATAGAATTCATATCTGATATGGGATCTTGATTCACGTTCTGCCATGAATTCAATGTCTAGCATTCAACTAAACTGTTATTTTTTGGCTTATGTTCCATATACTTAAAATAGGAATAATAGTGATTTGTCTAGAATGATATGATGGTAAAGGTAATAGAATTTGAAAAACATAACACAAATTATGAATATAATAATGATGTAGATTAGAATATAGATTATTTATAGCTGCCCATGGTCCTTCTGCTTTTAAACCCCTTGGATACACTCTAGTATCCAACAGATGTGGCACCATAATAATCTGTTGCAATGTGGAAGGATGGATTGCCTTATGAAACAGATCAGTCTGAATTTATTGAATTATATGGCTTAGTAGATCCCAGTTCAGTGGACTGCAATCCTGACATCACAATTATGAAGAGCTAGGATCACATGTAAAATGTGTCAGTCTAATGAAGAAGAATTTTATAGAAGACAATTTGTTTTTTGGTATCTGTTTTCTTTATATTGTTGCTTTCTTCTAAGGGAATAATCACTATGTTTGGGATCTCCAGATGTGGGACTATAGAAGTCATGTTTGCTAGGGTTGGAGGCTGTTCAACAATATTTGGGATCCCAAATTTAAGATTCATAGTCCTGGGGAAGAAGGATAATAGGTGGCCAAGAGCATTACCAATAATCTTCATTCTCAGATGCAGTATACAGTAGTTGATTCTCAGGTGATCACATAAAGTTTGACAGCAAGCTGAAATTTAAAGTAGCATTGTTTATGTCAACACATTTGGAACTTTGTCAGAGAATAATAATGAAAGTGCTTGAGGTCTCCAAACACAAAGCAGCACCCCTCCAAGAATTAAAAAAAAAATTCAAGAAACAGGAGGAGGAAGGAATATTAGATACATTTTCTGCTTTGGGTTATTTATAAAAATAATAAATGTGGGTTAAAAATAAATAACTCTTTGTACAATTAGATAAAGCAATAAAATACATGAAATTATAGTCTCCAAAGCGGATTTCCACATACTTTCAGATTTACAAGATTTTAGATTAAATGGCCCAAAAGAAAACATGTAAGGAGAAGAAAGATTAGCTTGTTACATGATGAAAAATAAAATAGTCGGTATCTCTGTGTGTCAAATTTATGTTTTACCTTCAGGCCACATAACCTTTTTAAAAGGCCATTGCATAGAAGATGTAATGAAGGAATCTTCTTCCTTGTGGTTTACCTGCATCCATTATATTTTGGATTTTATTTATTTATTAAATTTTTATGCTGCCCTTCTCACTGATACAGTGATTCTGGGCTAATGATAAGAGAGAAGCAATGAGTATTCAAATGTTGCTCATGGTAGTCAATATTTCTCCCCCAAACATTTTCCAGCTCATAGATCTGGAAGATGCATAGCAGAATCAACATTATTCAAAGAAGGCTAGTTGTACAGATTTCCTGACAAATGATATCTATTGGAAATCTCCAGGACTAGGGCATGTGGTAGCGAAAATGGTTAAGATGCTAGCATGGAAAGTCAGCAGCTTGGCATTTCGAGATCTGAGAGCTGCTGTGTAACAGGGTGAGCTCCCATTGTCTATCTAGCTCCTGCCAACCTAGCAGTTCAAAAGCATGCAAATGTGAGTAGGTAAATAGGTACCTCTTTGGTGGGAAAATAATAAGGACATTAAAGGAGCCCCCATCAGGCATCCCCCAGGCAATGGTGATATCACTGACTAAACCTTTCCACCATGGAAGTGTCTTGGTAGGTGCTTGACACGGGGGAAAAAAATCTCCAGAATTGTAAAAATGAGAAAGAAAAATTTCAAGAAGTCAAAGTGAAAAATCTATTCTATGTTAAGATTGCCTGAACGAGACTGAATAAGTGATCAGAATAAAAGAGGTCTAGCCCTTCATTGCTCTGGTACATGCTGTTGTCGCCTCTCCATTTGTCAACTCCTGACTTTAGTGGTCGGGGCTGTCTATTTAAAAGCATGAATGTGTAGCTAATGGCATCAGGCCCTAAATAATACTTCTGAATGGAAAAATCTTGAGCTGCTGATACTCATTTCAGAAAATGAAGCACTAAAACAACTTGAGGCTAGGTTAGAATCCACCCACAGTTTCTGGAATTACAGCGCATTGTGATCTCTATTGTCCTTCAGCTGCAGACTTCTTGAAACCTCTGGTCCTGTTGCCTCGTTTGGCCGAGGGTTCATGGGGAAAGCCCGTTACACCAAAACAGCCCAGGAGCAATGTGCCTTTTGGAGCCTTCTATGATTTCTCTTACTGCATCCCAGATAACTATTTTCCACTTCATTTCTTCTCCTCTGAATTCAGTAGCCCAGGAATCAGAAACTCAACCAAAATAGTGTATCTTTTAATATATAATTTTATCACTGTTGGAAGTGTATTTTCACAGATTACCTTTATTGGCATTTATATACATTATGGGTTTATCTGGGGATTGAAAATATCAAAGATTTCTTTAATAGATACCCTCCATAGGAAAGAGAGCTTCGCTGCCTCTGCTGAGACACCTAAAACAAATATCTGCCACGTGGTCTGAGCACTTATATCATAGTTTATGGGATTTGATACAGATTACAACATTTCACAAGGTTTTCTCCTTGTCAGCAATGCTGTTGGAGTTCAAAAGAGATTCTTCTCTCTTCTTCCCTTTAAATGTCATAGTGGTGGGGGTGGCGGCATAGAACTCCTGTCCCACTCCCACTTCCACTCCTCCTTTACCTACAGGAAGATAGACAATATGAATTTTTACTTGCCTTTTTTTTCTTTCATGTTCAGCTGTTAGGAGAGATGCAAAAGAGGTGGATGACTGAGCAAAGTAAAAATAGGAACATATATGTTATCACTGTGAAACAGTTATATTTGGGGACCACAATATTTTGTGTCCATCTAGGACAGAAGTATATAGAAGTACAGGAAACTATAGGACAAAATTAGCTCATGTTAGAATTGAACAGTTTTTTTTAAAAAATGGGTAAGTTTTATCAATGTATATTTTAATATGCAATATATTTTTCAAGTTTTCATCTGATTATGAAGCAAAATTAATTATTTGATCAACAGGAATGTAAAATAAGCTATAAGTTGTTAGAAGTGCTTTCTTTCCATAAGTAGACAAGCTGCCAATAAAGTGTAGTCTCACAATAAACTACATGTATACTTTACAGAGTTTACAGTTTGTTTGGAAGTATCAACAGTTTTTAATAAATAAATTATTAACTTTTGAATCTTGTATTACTGAAGGGAAGAGGAGAAGGGGACGGCAGAGGATGAGGTGGATGGATAGCATAGTCAGAGTGATGGGCGTGGGCTTGGGAAGACTCCGGGAGGCAGTGCAAGACGGGGGCCTGGCGTAATGCAGTCCATGGGGTCGCGAAGAGTCGGACACGACTGCGCAACTGAACAACAACAAACCACTCTGACATCTTTGTGAACAATTCAGAAAGATACCATAGTCAACAGCAAACAGGTGAAAGTGCCCTCAACCAAAGCCCCCCAACAAGAGAGAAACCATCACTAGCAGAGGCAGAGATTCCATCCAGTCCTAGTTTCTTGGTTAAGGGGCTGGGTAATAGCTAGGGCAGGGAGAAAGCAGATTCCCCTGCAGCTGCTGCCACCACCACCAGCTTCTCTGAAACCATTTGCCAAAACCAAATCTTCCTTGGAGAGCTCCTTTCCAGTGGGAAAAACTGAGCAAAGAACAATGAGGTCATCTGCAGATTATCAAGTTAATTTCAGGATATCTTTAATGTTGACAACAGATCATTTTCCTGTGGGCTGCCAGACTTAGTGCAGAACTGCAAGCTGTCAGCCACTTTCCCCTGCATCTGGTACAAATGAAAAAGAATAGGGTGGCTCCCGCTTCCATCTGTCTTGGGAAGAAGCAGCCTCCAAAGAAGCAAGATAAAATGTTTGTCACCACTGCTGCCTTCTCCTGAGTCCATGCACGCCAGATCCTGTCCTCTCCTCCTCACTGTTAACAGGGCTCAAGGGGAACAGAGCCCTCAACTTCTGACATGTTCCCAAACTTGTTACAGCAAGGGGAGCTGCCCCAAGGAACTCCAATCTGTACACAGGAAAGTATTTGTTGTAATTGAACCTGCTGCTGATCTAGAAATCCCAAGGCTGTCCAAGGGGCAGCCTGAGTAAGGTTTGGACACCCGTACCTTGCCTCTCTGCCCATAAATATGTTGGAACAGGGCTGGCCAAGCCAAAAGTGTAAGCACACCTTTTCCAGATCAGAGAGGCCCTCTGGGGTGACTGCCAGCCACCAACTCTCCTCTGCCGCCAATGGGTGATGGATTACGCTGGCATCTCCTGGAGCAGCAAGTTCTTTTTGTAACAATCCAGGCTGCAAAGGGGGACCCCAGTGCGGGAACAGGAGTACCGCCTGAGGTTGGTGCAGCCAAGGACCCCACATGGGATGGGTGAAGGCACAATTGTAGGGAGGGAAGGCAATATAGGTAGGGAAGACCCAGGTGGAAAGGAGACGGTGATCCTAGTCGCAGCATTGCGGTAGCACACTGTGGGGACTGCTGCACCTTTGGCCTTGCGCTCACGTAGTGTCTTCACTTTGGTCTTGCTGGTCTTGGTAAGGCGCTCAATGGTTTGGTTCTTGTTCTCTTCGGCCTTTTTGGCAGCCTGGAGCCGCCGTTTACGAGCCCGCTCTTCTCGTTTCACCAGCATCTCCTCTGTCAGCTCCTTGGCTTTGTATCCCATTGGCAGCTCCAGCAAGGGCTGGCTCTGTTGCTTATGCAAGAGGGCTTTCTGTGGGGAGAAAGAGAGAAAGGGGACAGCCAACATCTGTACAGATCCAGAGGCAAGAAGACCTCAGGACCCTATGGCACCAGCAGCAGCCAAAAAGTGCTAAGGAAATTATGGCATCGCAATAAAAGTCCCTCCCATAAAGCCATCTGGAGATGGTAGGTGTCCCCTTAGCTGTGCACCCTACACTCTTACTCTGTGGGCACAACTCAGACTTGATTCCCCCTGTGCTCTTAAAACTGGCAAATGCTTTTTTATGAGGGTGATGGGATACAGATCAAATGTGGACAGGAAGAAGGAAAGGGAGGAAAGAAGCTGACATCCCACCTCATACTAGGTGGGGCTGGCTAGAGAAGAGCCAGGCCTGGCTCACAGGAAGCAGAGGAATGTCCACAGCAGAGTAAAGTGGCTGTGGACCTGAAAGCCTCCTTCCTTCCCCTAGCTGTGCTCACTGCTGATTCTGCCATGGATGAAAGGCCTATTCACTGCCAAGCTGTCTTCTTGCATCAGGCACAGTTCCTCACCTGCCGGGCAGTGAGCAGGGACTCATCCACCTCTTTTTTCAGCTCCCCGTTGTCATCCAGCTCCCCTCGCTCCAGGGCATCTAGCCAACGCTGCTCCTCTTCTTCCTCCCGTGCTGGGAAACCCATTTCTGGATCCAGTTCTGGCAAGTGGGATGGCTCCAGGTTGCTGTCTTCATCTGGGGCAGAGTAAGGGAAGTTCCCCGTTAGTCTAGTCATTAACATGGAACATCTCCTTTGCTGGTGCTAATTTGTATATTGATGTTTAATTTAGAATTTGTAGGATAGGTATCATAGGACAATAAGGAGATGTCAGGATGGCAACAAAACTTTCAGAAAGTTTTGTTACAAGAAAGTACCCACAAATATACACACAGCACAAGTGAGTCCTCCCTCAATTAGCTAAAGTAGCTGAGCAGCAATGATATCTCTGAAATTCAACTCACAAAGGAATTGTTTTGTTGGAAAAATTTTATAGTCCTTGAACTTCTCTCCCCCACTCCACCCTCAGAACTGCTTCATTTTAGGAGTCAGTGAGCAAGGGTTCTATGAAGACCTACAACATCTTCTAGAGCTCACACCAAAAAAGATGTCCCTTTCATCATAGGAGATTGGAATGCTAAATTACGAAGTCAAAAGATAACCACAATAACAGGCACATTTAGCCTCGGAGTACAAAATGAAGCAGGGCAAAGGCTAACGGAAGTTTGTCAAGAGAACAAGCTGGTCATAACAAATACACCTTTCCATCAACCCAAAAGGCGACTCTACACCTGGACATCACCAGATGGTCAACAAAATCAAATTGACTATATTCTTTGCAGCCAAAGATGGAGAAACTCTACAGTATACAGTCAGTAAAAACGAGCTGCTGACTGTGGCTCAGATAATGACCTCTTATTGCAAAATTTAGGCTGAAATTGAAGAAAGTAGGGAAAATCACTATGCCTTTCAGGTATGACCTCAATAATAACCCTTATGAATATACAGTGGAGGTGAGGAATAGATTTTAGGGATTAGATCTGGTAGACAGAGTGCCTGAAGAACTATGGATAGAGGTGCGTAACACTGTACAGAAGGTAGCCACTAAAACCATCCCTAAGAAACAGAAATGCAAGAAAGCAAAGTGGCTGTCTGATGAGGCTTTAGAAATAGCTGAGGAAAGAAGGCAGGCAAA
>JANHZU010008339.1:13856-25871 GCA_032468055.1 Acrochordus granulatus
GGTGTGAGCTTGGGAAGACTCCGGGAGGCAGTGCAAGACCGGGGGGCCTGGCGTAATGCAGTCCATGGGGTCGCGAAGAGTCGGACATGACTGCGCGACTGAACAACAACAATTATCTATTTGCTAAAGTTTGCTACATTTTTGAAGGTCAGCATTAGCTTCTTTTTTTGTTAATGAAAAAAAATTAGGGGGCTAAGGTTGGAAGACAACCAAAGTGTTATTTCTTCCAGTGATTGATGCTTGAAAAAAATGTATAGCAAAACCCACTTATAAAGATATTTTCTCATCTTGAGTTTGAAAAATTTCAGGATATCAAGATTCTACCATCACTGAGAGCAACCAGTCATAGACTTACTAGTTAGTAGAATTTTCCATTCATAATATTTAATTTTGGGAAATTAATTTAATTTGAAACAGTGGAGATAAAATATGGTATACTTTACCATATGAGTTTTATACTTAACAGTATAAAAATCTTAGAAAAACAGAAGGAAGAACTATTGACCTGGCAAAATGATAAACTGAGGAAAAACAATTCTATTCTGTACATATTTAGTTATAAAAACCACATTTACTGAAGAAGTACGTTGATTAGAGTGGAGTCCCTTTTTGTTCTTCACATATCTCACTAACTTGTGATGAAATTTTCCAAATGACAAATGCATGTAGAATAGGATGCTAGTGACAAGGATATAGAAAATCTGAATATTAAAAGTTGCATATTAAAAAAGGAACTTGTAAAAAAAATAAGAGGCTTCTATTAAGTTAGAGGCCAGAATATGTAGGCATTAAGATAAATGCTTATGAACAAATATACAACTATTTCTGTGACATCTGTTAAATAAAATCAGAAACTGATTCAAAAACAAGAATATACACTAAAGATTTGAAAAATCAAGAGAAATTATCAAAAAGTAACTAACCATCAATATGTAATGTCATCTGATTGTTTATTTCTTATTTACATTCAATATATTTACATTCAATTGTTCATTTAAAAATACTCCCAGAGCAACTTTATTCAAATTAATGAAATAAAAGCTTGTTCACCCACAGGTTTATATATAAAACATGTATGATAGCAAAGGGGAAAGGATGGAGACAGACTAAATAAGTAGGCTCAGTCACTTGTTCTTAATGCTAAATTATGGTGTCCTAGGTGCTCTCTGAGATTTTTTTTTTTTGCAAACGTTTCATTACCAGACTAGGTAACATCATCAGTGCACTGGTGATATTACTTATTCTGGTAATGAAACATCTGCTAAAAACAACTAAGCTCAGCAAGCACTTAGGACTCCACAATTCAACCCTGAGCTACAATATTCTTTTCTATTGGTAGTGTTAGACTGTAGCGCTTATAAGGACTGTTTGTGATAAAATTCAGAGAAAAAGGAACCTGATAAAATTGTTCTGTTAGCAGGGCTGATGACAGTGGCTTTGCTTTCTGCCTCTCTTTCCCTTGCTACATAATTTCTGAATGCTCTCTCTTTCAATTCTAGCACATTTGGCAGAAACTCAAAGAATGGCATTTCCCACAGACCTTCAAAGGCAGGTTCATTAAGAGACAATGTGATAGCTCAGGTATATTGGTCCCCAGTTGTACAGGGTTGTGGTATATGTATAATATATATATATTGTTTATAATCGTTGTTGTTCATTGTGTTCTTATGTGAAACAATATGCAGTGGAATTATTTTAACAAAGAATTGCAGGAGAATAATCAGTTCCAATATCAATCTCACAGTCTGAACCAGCTGAGATTCATTTCAGTCTGATTTGTTATTGAGCATTTCACAGGAGTCCAATGTGTCATTATGGTCAGATTCAAAAGAGTAGAAGACACAATAATTTTACTTGTGCAAATATATTTCTGGCTAAGACAGCTGGTTTGGAATAGTGGTTAAGGCACCAGACTAGCAACTGGAAGACCATGAATTTTTAGGCATAAAGCCAGGTGTGTGAATTTGAGCCAAACACTCTCTCAGTCCCAGGAAGGAGGCAGTGGCAAAACACTTCTGAAATCTTGCAGTCACCAGGACTACAATAACACTACCTCGAAGGCACAACTCCCTGCCCCCAACAGTCTCGCCATCAGTGTTCAAGGCTCTGTCTTCAAGGAGAGTGTGACCCCATCCAACACAGGCTGAATTTCTATTCTTATATCTGACTTTAAATTTATCATTGTGCTATCAGTTTTTTGTCTGTCTACTGACATCAAATATGACTTTGGATAAAAAAAACTTAGCATCTTCAGCCTTATCAGCACATGCTAAATACCATTAAATACTAGCTGGAGGTATTTACCTACACCAGTGGCCATGATCTTGTAATTTCCTACCATTCTCTTCTGAAACTATCTGTTAGAAAAGGACCAGAGCTACTACAAACAGGTTTTCCAAGTCCTACTTCAACAAATTTAGAAGAATAATCTAGACAAACATTATATTTTCTATTACAAGTTGTTTCAAAAGTATGTCAAGTAACCCCAACATGCTACTGTCTAGAAATGTTCAAAATTCTAGGAGCTATAATCTTGAAATTACTAAGTTGGCAAAAACTACTGTACAGGACTTATTCAAAAATAAATTACTATTTTCAGTGAAGGCTGTCTGGAATTGAAAGACCAAGGTTGAAAAGGAGAAGAGTCAGAATTATTAGTGGGAAATACTCAGTTGAACATATTGTACAAGTAATCTGTCAATGAACTAGACTATTCATAACATAAGAATTGACCTTTGATTAAGAAAATTATCAATTCAGTTAGTTTTTGGTATACTTTTTAAAATTCCAATTCATATTGTGCTCCATCTTGGAGCACCTGTAACTGTAATTACCATACTAACAAGTGTTTTATGTCTCTTGGTGAAACTTTATTATAAAGTGGTATGTTTCTCATGGATAAGATGTTTGTTAAACTTATCTAATCATTTACATAAAATGTTTATAATCAAGTGTGAGTTTTGAATGACTGATTATTAATGAACAACTAGTTACCTAACTATTTTCAATCAGGTTTATTTTTATTTTATAAAAATCAAAGATATTTTTCATTTGAACTGTTTCCACTTTTCTGTCCATCTTGAAGCATTTTCTTAACAAATTGGAAAAAAAAATTGTTTAAATGATATTTAACCATCAATTTCAATCACCTACATTTAACTGCAATTCCAAACTATCAGTTATTTTATAATTCCACTTTGGTGCAACTCACCTCCAATCATCTCTGCTTGGCTCACAGCATACAAATAACAAATATGCAAAAAGCCTATAAAAATAACAAGAACAAATCAAAAAGATAAACATGTCATTCATCCACAAGGGGCGTCAACCACCCTAGCCCAACACTTGGGAGAAGAGCTAGGTCTTCAAAGTCTCCTGGCATGCCATTGGGGTGAGAACCACCTGGATTTCAGTGGAAACATCATTCCAGAAGGTAGGCATTGTGATAGGGAAGATAATTTCCCAGGGTCACAGTAGATGAAACATATTGCTTAACCAAAGTCACCTGAAGCACACCAACCCCCTCAGATTGAACTGGTTGTACAGATTCCATAGGATATACTATAAACAGTCCCTCACTAACCAGACCCTATGATATATAGGACTTTATATCTTTCCATGTTGGGCTCTAATCTGCATTGAAGATTAGTCTAAAAAAAAGTATTTTTTCCTGTCTTTCTTTTTAAATTTTTTCAGACTTTTGTTCAGACTTTTACAGTGGAGAAACTAAACAGCCCCTGTATAAATGAAGGCAGCAACATAGGAAATTAAATGCTTCTGCAGTCCATTTGCATCTTAAGGACCAGGGCCATTCCTTTGATGGCTGCAAATTCCAAATTCTGGAAAGAGAAGAAAATTGGTTTGCTAGGGCTATCAAACAGTCCATCTATGTAAACACATTTCAGCCTTCCCTGAATAGACAGACTGTGATGTGAGAAAGTTAGAAATTCCTGCCATCTCTCACTATTTCACTTTGAATTGATATAGCTCCCTAGAAGTGAAATATTTTCATATTAGTTTAACCAAAAATAAAAATCCAGTTGCCTTTTTAGAGAAAGGTTTTTTTGTAAGTTTTTGCAATTTTGCTATACTCATGACCTGGATGAATGAGACTATATGTAGACCTATTGAAGAATAGTTTGCAAACCCTCTTTTCTTTGGTATTGATATGTGAGTTGACCTCTTCCTACTTCTTGGGCACCATGTTGTTTTCCAGATTTGTTGAGTAGTTTGAGCAGAAACTTTACAGATTCTTTTTCTGTTGCTTGCCATACTTGTGTATCTATATATTCTATAAATTATTGTGCCTTCTGATTTGGTAATCACTGAAGTGCTGATATTAGAAGTTCATCTTCTAATATGATGGTTCTTACGGGTAGGTTGTAAGAAACTTCTATTAATAGTCTTAGCCTAATTTATAATCCAAAACCAGTTTCTTACAACTTGCCATATATTTCTAAAGAATCATTATATATTCAGAGGAATCAATAATGTAATACATACACTTTTCCTGACATATTTATCCACCACTGAATGGCAGATCCTACATGAAAGATGGACATCTTACCTTCTAGATGTAATCAGGAACTTCCATTCCATAATATTACCAGATGAGAAGTGAAGTTCAGCAATAGCTGAAGGCTACCCATTGTTCATCCCTGACCTACATAATTGTTTCTGGAAATACACTCTTTTAGGTTCATTCATTCATTCATTCATTGCCTAAGTCCAGTTCTTGAAGCCAGTTGTACAAACACCTCCACAGGGTGACTGAATGTGCAGCTGATTTGTGACTCATTCAGCCATATGGAATAGAAGGGGTATCAGAAATGGTAGGGATATTTGACTTGAGGGTATTTCTCTGATGAAGATGAACCAAATGCCTTTCTTGAAGAGATATTTAGGGCCAGGTTGTAACAGGCCAATCTAAGAACTATCAGTTGCTGCTTAATTTGATTTTCTTAGATACTATATAGAGAATTAACCTTGATTTTTATTAACCTATTTTCAATTTTATATCTTGATCAGTATAAATGATTAAATGTACAAAGAAAACAGGATAATTAGCACACAAAGACATTTTACTGATAATGTTGGAATGCTTTCTGACAGCATTCTTATCAGTTAACTGGTCGTTTAGATTATTTTTTCAGTACAATACATTGTTAAGTTCTGCACACTATAGCTATTCTTTATTTTAAAGGTAGAATAATACAGTATTATTCCTCAAAAGGGCAGCTACTTTTTCAGTTTTTCCTGTGTAGTACTTAGAATTTCATGTATTGCGTTATTGTTATGCTGTACACATTTTTCTTAACTAGTCCCAACTAGTCCTTGGGGTATTGAAACAGTGTTATTGCTTAATGTGATTAATTCATGACATGCACTATTACTGATGTTTGTGTGTATATATGAGTGTGTGTGTACACCACTTTCTGTTGCTTTAGTAGAAGGAATAAATTGGCCTTCTCTAATTTGGCACTATGTAGAGGTTTTGGAATTAAACTTTCAAATATTCTGTTTCTCAGAATGGCCAACCAGCTATATTTCAAGGTTGCCAGATTGGTGAAGGCTGGTATTGATTAACTATTTTTGACCATGCCAGAACTGAGAGGTATTGAGAACAAACAATGAATAAAAATTTTCCACAAGCTTTGTTGATTTTAGAAACAACTATCATGCATACATATTCTCATATTCTAATAATGCCACAATATTTAGTTTAGACATGGTTTTTAGGTATGGAAGATGAAACCATTTTTAAAATTTAAAATCTAATCTAGTAAAACAGTCAGTTGTGATAACCAACACATAAATGTTTGGAAAACTCATTTTATTGCTTCTCTTCTGCTCTTATGGGCTTTTTGTTGAATGCTGTTTTCATATTGAAAGTCTAATGGACCTTGTCCATTTGGCAATCAGCTCTAAGGTTTGTTTACTGTAGGTATAAAACCTTCAGGTGAAGAATTGCTTTCATGTTTTATTTTGAGAATATATCAAGGTAATCTTTTTTTAAAAAAACTTTTGATATGTTACAAGAGCCTTCAGTCTGGGTCCATAATCCTCAGCCATGCTGACTAAGAATTCTGGGAGATGTTATTCTCAATTTATCTACAGATTGCCAGATTGGAGAAAGCTCTTTTAGCCTTAAAGAATTCCAGGGATAATTAAGATTTTTCACTTTCCTGATTCCTGGTTTGTCAGAGATATGTATCAAACTCCTGTCCAGGAATAACATATTTTTGCTTAGTTTTACAGTATATATTAGGAGCAGGGCTTTATTTACAAATAAATAGGGATTCCCTATGAACCCCTTCTAATATTATATGAAATCTTCAGTTATTTTGGATCAGTACTTGAAAGGATCTATCTTCAGAAAGTGTGGGAGAATTAACATAGCACTTCTCTGCAAATCCTTAATTTAATCTTTTCCCAGGATCACGTGGCATCTGCAGAAGGGCTCAGGTATGGCTGTTATATGTTTTTGCTTCCAAGCATGAAAAATTGTACAATCTTGATGATATGTATTTTGCCCAGAATAGCTTATTTAAGATTATTTATATCCCCATATTCCATCTTTCTTATATAAACACACTGAAAGAAAAATCTGAAAATAAAATTGGAATAAGGGAATATGTCTAAGTTCTGGGTGATTAGTCATTAAATTATTAAAACGATTTCATTAGCTTCTGAAGCAATAGACTTAAAATTGCCATCTTTTTCATTTTTTTCAGTGAAGGAAGATAGGGAATTTACTGATATGAACAACTTATCCTGTAGAAAAGAAATCTGGAAGGCTTCCTTGTTGTTCAGTTACACAGTCGTGTCAACTCTTTGCAACCCAGGGACTGAGCACGCCAGACCTCCCTGTCCTGCACTGTCCACCCAAGCCCATGCTATCGGACCATCTCATCTTCTGCTATCCCTTTCTCCTTTTGCCTTTAATTTTTCAGTCTTCCTTACTTTACTAATTTATGACAACTTTATGATTAAAATAGCTCAAGTTAAGCTAAGGATAATGTTACCATTTTTTACCTAAGGAGTATATTAAGAAGCATCCCATTTGCCTATCCTGTACACAACAAGATAATGAGTTTTTGATTCAGCCCAGAAGCATTCCAGTTCAAAATTGGGCATGGATTTTTGCCTATAATCACAGTTTTTACATTAAGAAGACTCCATTTATCTTATTCAATAAGTAGCTTACTCAACATTACAACAGACGGAATAAATGGAAAAATGAAAGATTAAATAATATTTATGTGCCCATTGGATAATTACTGTGTGTTTGAATTTAACAACTTCAGATTTCTAAGTCTCTTTTCTTCTTTGAACAAGGTTCAAAATATAATGTTAACTATTAATGAGGTTCAAGAAGTCACTTTTACAGCTCTTTAAGGGGAATGCATTATACAGAAAGTACATTGCCAAGTAATGAATTTCTTTACTCTTTTCTGGGTATTGTAGCCTGTTGGTCAATGCTCACAGAACATGAAACTGGAATTCTGATTTGAAGATCTAGTTGTAAATGCATATTGTAAGTGTAAATTTGTAGAATGGGTGCACTAGCATTAAAGAAGCATATTCATTATTTTTAAAGAAACTGTTAGGAGCCTTTTGTCTTTTGATTTTTCTTTTGTGAAGGAAAGGGCTCATATTCCTTTCCTTGCTCATGTAAAATAACATGTTAAATAACCATGAGAATAGAAGCATACGCAATACAAATCCATGCAAGTAAGACCCAAATATTTAAACCATTCACCGTTTTAGTATTAAGTTGCTGCTATATAGTAAAAGTTCTGCATGTTATGAAAGGATTGACCAAACATTCCCATGATTTGGCATGGTTTTTGCAACCTACAAACTTTGTGTTAAACATAAATTTGTGTGTGTGTAAAAGTTTATATCATAAAAAAGGAGAAAGCTAGAAGTAGAATAAGACATATTGAATTGGTATCATGACTCCACCCATCGTACTATGTTATGTAGTGACAGTTAATACTTTCATTATTAGTTACTGAGGCCAAGGGAAATCAAGTGTTGATTGCATCTTCTGTACTGGAGAAACGGACCATTTCCAGATTCACGCACAGTAATGAGAATTTCAGACCCAATTCTGAACATGGATATGGCAAATTACTCTGAAGTATTAGATCCAGGTTATGCTAATTTAGAGTTTGAAACCATGCAGGTGTTGTACAATGGCAATGGTGAGTTTAAATTGTTCTATTTATGAATGGATGAGAAAGCAAAAGAGATTTGGTCAGCCAAATGCAGGTCAGGGTTTTTTAAAAAGTATTTTTGTCATAATTTTTTTGTTTAGATTTTTATGCTCACAAGTAAACATATGCTAATTAATTTCTATAATATTGATTGTTGAGAGGTTGATGGGATACAACCAGTCAATGAATCTTACCATTGATAGATTAATCCTGTTTATATAAGTGGTAAAATTTTTGTGGTGTCTCTTTAAATTTTGGGAACTAAATGAGATAAATAGGAGAGAACACTGTAATGTAGACATTAATGGATAATGAATCTTGTAAAAATAATAAAAGTAAAAAATACAGTAAAAATAATTTATTGAAATAATGGGATAAATTATTATAGGAGTCAAAAAACCCCTCTGAGTATAAGATTTGGACAGTGAGATGGGTGGCATATGAATTTAATAATAAAATAATAAAAAGACACCAGAAGCATGGCATAAGCAATTATATGAAAAGAATATGGACAGGTTGATCTAATTATATGAATACACTTACCTATATCATGTTAATAATGGTTTAAAAATAACATTAACATTTTTATTGTGCAGAAAATGTAATGCAATTTTAAATACTTTATAAGAAACTTAATAATTGTACAAGACTATCATAAATCATAATAAAAAAACAAGCATTTTTTCTTAATTTTTACTATTGTAAGAGAAATATAAGAATCTATGTTTTTACATGCTAATTATAACAGTTAAGATAAAGATATAAAGAGAACAATTTTGGCTTTTGATTGATTAGGAAATTCCTTTTTGACTTTTTGGAATTACAGAGATGGCTTGTCTCCATAATGATCTATTCCTCAATTGGTCTTTCAGGTGTTTCAGTGGTTAAGTTACATTGCCATTATAACTGGGTCCATTCTCCTTGCTGCTGTCATCCTTCTCTTTCTTTCCAACTTTCCCAGAATTAGAGCCTTTTTTGGAGATTTAGGTCTTTGTGTAAGTGTCCAAAGTAGAGTAATTTGAAATTGATCATTTGTGCTCAAGTGAGAATCTTAGGGTGATTTGTTCAATGATCCAACCATTGGTTTTTTTGACTGTCCATGGTATTTTCAGTCTTCTCCAGTTCCAAAATTTAAATGTATCAATACTTTTCTTATCCTGCTCCTGGAAAGTCCAACTTTTGCTTCTATAATGTCACAGGGAATACCACTGTTTGCACAAGTCTGATCTTTGTAGGTATAGACATATCACAGCATTTGACAGTCTTTTCCAAGTCCTTTATGGCTGCTCTACCAAGTATTCATCTGTATATGATTTCTTGATTGCTTGTTCCTTTATTGTTGATAGTTGATCCTAAAAGGCAAAAGCTATCTACCATTTTGATATCTTCATTGCCAGTTCTAAGGCTTTCATTACTTCAGTCTTTATATTTAATTTTCACTTTGCTCCTTAACTTTTATCAGTAGAGCTTGCAGATACTTTGAATTTTCAGTTATCGAAGTAGCATCATCAGTATAGTTCAGGTTACTGATGTTTCTTCTTTCAGTGTTAAAACCATGTTCATCTTCTTTCCATCCAACTTCCCTTGATATATATTTACCATATAGTTTGAACAACTTAGAGATAGTATGCAACCTTGTCTCATTCCCAACCTGGAGCAAAACTGTTTCATTATGTTCTGTCCAAACTGTACCTTCCTGGCCTGTATATAAGTTTGTCATAAAGACAGCAAGATGTTCTGGGATTCCCATTTTTCTGAGGACATTCCACAGCTTGATGTGATCAACACAGTTGAAGGCCTTTCTATAATCAATAAGTCACATAGTGATTTCTTTTTTATATTCTCTAGCTTTCTCAATTATCAAGTCTACATTCAACAATAATGTCCCATGTTCCTTGGTCTTTTCTAAAGCTAGCTTGAACATCTGGCATCTCTTTTTCCAATTAAACTCTAATCTGTATTGGATGATTTTAAGGATTATTTTGCTACCATGTGAAATTAAGAATATTGTATGATAGTTTTCAAAAGCTATAAAATCTTTTTTTTTGTCATTGGAATGTAGATTGATATTTTCTAAATAATTGACCACTGTGACATTTTCTAGATTTGCTGACTGATGGTTCTGTTGTGGTTTACTGTATTTCAGTGGATATTCCATCAAGTCCTGTAGCCTTCTGACTTGGAAATGACTAAACTGCTAATCAAACTTCAGGTTTTGTACTAATATTCAGTTTGCTTTCTTCTCTTTCTTCAGTTTTGGAGGTCTTATGTCTTTTTTTAGTCTCTTAATGACCTTTTTAGTCTCTTTATGATTTTTTAAAGTTAAATCCATAATTTCTGTGGCTTTCATTGTATCATTGAAATTCAAAGCAAATTCATGAAGTTCTCTTTAAAAAATGGTTGGTATACGTTCAAGATCATATTATGGAAACTGACTGGCTTTCTTCTTTAGCTTAACTTGGAACTTGCACATGATCAGTTCATTATTTGTTCCACAATCATTACCTGAACATATCTTTAATGCTATAATTGATTCCTCCACCTTCTTTTAAAAACAATACAGTCAATTTGATTTCTATATACTGCATCTAGTGATATCCATGTATAGAAGCATCATTTTGGTTGTTTGGTTGTTAGCTATGAAGATATCATAGAAATGACATAAATTGATAAGTCACTTTCCCACTTCATTTTGGTTTCCTAAGCCATACAATCCAACTACATTTTCCATTTTCATGTTCTAACTTTGGTATTTGAGTCTCCAATCACAAACAGCACATCTTGCTTTCATGTTTGATTGATTTAACATTGAACTTAATCATTAGCCTCCTCTTTTTCTGCATAACTGGTTGAAGCATTTGTAGGATAAACTTCAATGATTGTCATATTAAAGAGTTGTCCACAAATCTAATCAATATTATTTGGCCACTGATTACTTGATAGCCAAGTAGTGTTGTGCCATACCTTTCAAAGTATAAATGTAACACTGTTTCTTCATCTTTTTTATGTCCTGGGTAATAAATGGTATGATTTTTTTTACTGAAAGTGTCTGATTCCAGTCCATCCCAATTCACTGATGCCTAAGATAGCAGTTTGTAGTTGTTTCATTTCATCTTTTATTGTGTTGAGCATTTGTGTTTCTTACATTCATGTTCCTACTGTAATTTTATCTTTGCAGACTTCGGATTTATTTTTCTCATATGCCAACATCAGCAATTAGACAACCTGAAGGGCTTAACCTAGTTACATCATGAACAATATTAGTACTCTGAAAGATATTCATATCTTCCTTAGTAGTATGTCAATTGCTATCCAACCTGAGGGGCTCATCACTTGGCACTATATCATCAGTTATTTTATGTTTTTTTTCCTATATATTTTTTAGTTAAAATGCAGAAGTGGTTTACCATTGCCTTCTACTGTGCAGAAAAAAATTATGCTTTTGCTATCATCACTAAAGTGATCATCTGCTGCCAGCGTCTTTCTATGTCACTATTGCCCATGATGGATGCCTGCTTGCTTTTGCTGGGTAGCTGGGATGACCTTCACACCCTGGGTGATCCTGCTGGGACTATATACTCTGAACACAAACTCTCAAAGATCTTCACACATTTCTCACAGAAATACCTCCCGACCATGATGAGCAAGTTCAGCAGGATTTTGGGGGAGGGGGAAAGTAGTAGCTACTCTGAAAAATATGCTTATCTCTATTTACAGTGGTGCTGGAGAAGACTCTTGAGGGTCCCTTGGATGGCAAGGAGATCAAACCAGTCAATCCTACAGCAAATCAAAC
>JANHZU010008339.1:52028-68094 GCA_032468055.1 Acrochordus granulatus
GGCACGAAGTTTCCTCGTCTCGTGAGTCGCGGCTCGTCTAGCGGAATATTTTTTGATTAAATTTTTTGCTCGTCCTGAGAGTTTCTCGCCCTGCGAGTTACTCGTCTTGCCTTGAATGAGGCACCACTGTATAACCTTATATTTGTAATACCATTCTAAATATAAGGTTAAAATACAGTAGCTTTACTGATTTGTCTTAGAGTCATTCATACCACTTAGGATTATTTTAATAATTATCCATATAGAAATAGTTTTTAACTTAAAAAATAGATGATTTTTTTCTTCCAACTCTAAAACTATATTGTTTCCCTTTTGATGTTGATATGATCTCATAACTATTTATGTAATGGTTCCAGCAAGGGGGAAAATCCCTACATAGTAATATGGGTTTTTGTTTTCTCTTTTTGCTGCAGCTGATTGGAAAATTAATATCTCAAATGGGATTTTCTTTTACAGAATGTAGAATCAGAAAGAGATCACCAATGTATTTGGTGAAAAATTAATGTATTTGCTGACTCAGACATGTTGGCAACAAGAGCTCCAAATCTAGCTATGTATTCAGAACCACAGTCATAAACTTGTTCCTGAACTCCGTTCTCAAGCTCATGATAGAAATATGACTTCTTTCACAGCTAAGTAGCAAATAATAAGCACATTTGGACTGCACTCAAAAGCAAACCTGTGTCAATGAAAGTAGTTCATTAATTCCATGCTTTTACATTTCCTTTTATTCGGGCAAAGGCAAAGCACATAAATCTGAGGAAGTAGTTGTTATTCCATCTGGAATGTTATGCAACCTTTTTATTACTATAGTCTTTTCATGCAATAGTAAAGAAAGCAAGAAAACAAACAAAAGAAGAAAGAGTAAAGCAAAGAAAACAAAGCATTTATTTTTGTACACTGGATCTTGAAGTTTCATCATAGTAAAATTCTAAATGCTTCATGCAAACGTAAGATGCAGAATCAGGTCAGCTATACACAAATGTCAGTAGACTGGATGCAAAATGCACTGCAGGCAGAAAAAGATGACATTTATCAGTCATCCATACATCAGTAACTAAAACAATTTTAGGGTTGTCTAGACAGGCATCTATTATTTCTTAAATTTAAAAGCTTTAGTAAAAAGACAACAGCAAATGCACTATTTATATTTGGGTTTTTTTTCTTTCAAGAAAAACAAGACAGTCAATGGAAAAATAGCAGTTTTCAAACTGAAAGCTATGGATTTGCTGATTTCTAGAAATATTTTTGACAGATGAATTCTATTTATGTGAGGAAATGCAAGATAATTTATTGCTTTATCTCAGTGGCAATTTAAATCTATTATATGTGCATATATTGTATAAGATATGTTTTTCTTCATATTTTAATGGCTTTAATATTATGGTACAATCCAGTTCTGAAATAAGCACTTTTAAGACTCATTGAATTCCATGAACTTGTTAAGCACATGGTTACATCTTTCCAACAGAAATACAAGGGAATTAATTTGGACTTTATATATTATTTATGATGCTTGTATCCTGATCTTCCCTTATACCTTCTTACCATTTTATCTTTGTAATATTTCTACAGAGAAAGCTATGCTGTAATAGTTATTTGATAAAAGTGAACAAAGGTTTGAGTGTACAGCTTAATATGCTGCATTTTAGGATAATTAGTACAGAAATAAAGAATAACAAAATCATATTGAGGAATTATATCCATATCAAAGACAATGTAATAGAACTGATAATCATTCTACTCTTATTCAAGATGCTTTTAATTGTCAATCTGTCTTTCTTTCTGGACATACAGAACAGTATGCCCACAGAGTATGGTAAAAAAAAGTCACAATGGAACTTGTGATAGTGTGTTATACATAAAAAGCAGGCAGATCTTTGATTACACCATTGCAGTTCCTATCTTGATTTTTTGGATCTGCTCCTGCAAAGGAAGTTGTCTGCTACTATTTGAACTGAGATACTCAAAATATTACTCAACCGTGCTGAGTTAAATAAAATTAATGAGAAAAGTATGGAGTCAATTTTTAAAGCTAATTCAAGTAAATAAAGGTAGTGATAATATGAACTGAATTAAATGGAATGCCCAGGGCAACATTGGGTAGCATTAGTCCAATATATTGTGTAGGATCCCTTATGCTTCCTTGCACTGAGCTACCTTCCTCCCCCTGCCTGTATCAGACTTAGCACCCAATTGCCATTTTGTCAATTTGTCATAAGTTTTAGATCACATTTTGTAATAGTGAATTGAATTTTTCAAAAGAAGTATAAATTCAATAGCTGCTCTCCTGTAATAACAGAGAACCACTCATCCAGCAATAACAACAACAACAAAAAAATCACCCCCATGCAATCTGCTTGAGACCAACGACAATGAGTTTCAACAGAACAAGAATTATAATTTGATAACATATGTGTTGTTTAGGTACATTTCACAAGACAAAGTTTCCTTTATTTATTTATAAATAAATATGCTGCCAATCTCACAAAGGCAACTCTAGGCAGCTCACAAATAACAGAAATTAAACATCAAAACAAATAATATTAAAACAGAATATTAAAGAACAGAAAAGTTCAATCCTTTTTGGTCAAAGCTTAATACATATTGTTGTTCACATTTCTTTCTCTTTTAACTTTTGACTTGCCAACGATCCCTAATATAGAGATGCTTTTGTATTTTTGAAGCATTCCATTTCAATGTTGTCAAGTATACACGCAGAATTGAAACTATATAATTTGTATATATGGTATGTAACATATTAGCAAAGAATTCCTCACTTATGTTGTTTGGTCTGGAAACTAAGCTAGTCAGGCCCAGCTTATCATTTGGATGGAACACAAAGCTGAAACATAGATTGGAACATTGAAAAACATTTCAGAAGAAGACACTGGCAAAAAAATTCTGCACTTTTGCCAAAAAAACCTGATGGCTATATCCATGCAGTAACCAGGAAATAAATTTGACCAGGAGTTTGAGTTTGTATTCTTTTCTTTCTTTAAAGTAGGTATATTTTTCCTGGGCCATAGAATACAGAGTAGAAAAAAAATCATATTTAATTGATTCATATTTAATTTCCAAGTATTTTTTAATATTCTCTGTTAACCTAATAAATAAATGTTAGGCCTCAAGATAATATCATTTGTATCCAAGTCAGCATTTAAAAAATGAAAGTATAGTAAACCATCTCCTGAATCCCATCTCTTATATTATAAAGAGAATGACCTGCCAACTGAGCACAACACTCTAAATGATATACTGAGAAAATAAGTTATGCTAGAGGGAACCCTATTCTGCATGATGGGGAGTGTCCTTCATGTTCAGAGCATAAGCTGTTCAGGAACACAAAAGGAAAACATTATGCTATATTACATATTGATGATGATCAGCTGTTCGGTCGTGTCCAAGTATCAGCGATCCTACGGAGCAAATCTTGCCACACTTTTCAATCCAGTGCTACTTCTTTCAGTTGCAGTATGCTCCATCCCATATTTGCTTTGATGGAGTCCAGCCACTGCATTCTCTTGCCACTAAGCATTCCAAGCATAATACATTTTTCTAATGAATTTGATTGCATGACGTGGCCAAAATAAGTGAGTCTCAGTTTGATTATTTAAACTGAGTTTAAGTTGACTAGGGATGTGTCTGGTTCAATATGTTTAGCACTTGCTTGTTTGTCACCTTTGCTGTCCATGGAATGCACAAGAGTTTCCGCCAACACCACAGCTTGAACGAGTCAATTTTCTTCTTGTCTTGCTTTTTCATTGATCGACTTTCACTAACCCAGCCATGCACACTTGTCTTCACATGAGTGTATGCTGGTTCCAAGCCTGGAGAAATGGGGAGGGTTGAGGAAAGACTTGGCCACCTACCTTGAAAAAACTTGCCAAGAAAAACTTATGGAACAGTTCTCAAATATTATATATTACTATGTAGCTAATTTGAATATTAATTCTGCTGGCAAATTGATACCCAGTCATCTTAATTCTTGTCTATAACTTAGTTTATACAAAACACTAAATCTGGATTTTAAATCATG
The DNA here is from genome assembly GCA_032468055.1 of Acrochordus granulatus. NCBI lineage: Eukaryota > Metazoa > Chordata > Lepidosauria > Squamata > Acrochordidae > Acrochordus > Acrochordus granulatus. The sequence continues at coordinate 56,068 of JANHZU010008339.1, forward strand.
CTTTGTTGACTGATACACTAGTTCATTCAGAAAATTACATCACAACTGATCAAGTAACATAAATGAGCCATATTGTAATGTATTACTGAATCCTACCCGATACAGGCAACATCTTTTCATGGAAACATGTGATACTTGCATGACGCGGGCTGTCAAGGAACACAAAAACATCACCGATTGAAAATAATGCCAGGTTCTGGTTTTGTCAAAGAATCATGTTCCTTGTTTCTCTATCTTCCTCACAGCTACACTGAGCAACTTACTTTCATCTTTTATCCTTCTCCAGATGCCACTTGCCTGAGGAAGGTCTTGAGATAAGACCAAAACTCCCATTAACATCAAAAATTAAGTCCAGATGCCAAGAATTAGAAGCCTCCACATATTTTATTTCCCGGATGATTGAGGATTGTTACAGTGTTTAACCTACTTGCATATTTATCCTATCTTTATTCTATAACTATACATCTTGAGCAAGGAACCTCTGGGGATAAAATGGAAAACAATGTGCACTGAGAGTATTTTAAAGATGGGATGGCTTGGTATGGAAAGATGATAAAACAAAATCTTATTTGGCAATGCGATTTATCTTTTGTTCAGCAGTGAACAATATGGAACCTATGGATATCAGAAAATAAGATTGAACCTGAATATTTTATTCTGTGTAATTTTAAGGCAGAAAATTTTCCAGAAATAACTATGCTGATAGTCAAACAATGGAGCTTGGTAATGTTAAAATTCAAGTGAAGGGGTGTCTTTTTTATTTGTCAGAAGCTTCAGGCAGTCTGGCAGGACCTGCTATGGGCAGAGTAGTGCAGAGTTTGAGATTCCTAGAATCTTGTATTCCATAGCCATGCTCCCTGGGAGGGGAAAAAAAGCAGTGGGAGTGACTTACGGGAGCAACTTGTGACCTTTCCTGTGGATTTCCCCATTGACCTTAATTGTGAGAATCTGGCAGGGAAAGTAACAAGTACTGATCACATGACTGTGGCTCGCTGCAATGTACCTTGTACCATATGGTACAATGTACCATAAACATGAGTTGTCACTTGAGCAGCCGGATTGCAATCACCTGGGACTCTGCAACAGTTGCAACTTCACAGACTGGTCCTAAGTCCCACTCTTCAGTGCTATCATAATTTTAAATTGCTGCTGAGTACGTAATCATAACTTCAGAACTACAATTAATTTAAATTTTGATCACTTTCTTATCTATAGTTAAATATGAAATTTTATTTCTACAAACAGTATTTGCAAATAAACCTCTTCTTTTTTTCTTTTTGCTATTCCTTACACATAGATTTATGTGCATTTCAAAAATATTATATCTAATCAACATAAGTTTTGTGATCAAACATAAATTAGGTAATTTTAAGTTTCTCCAATAATAGAGTTTGTGTGTGTGTGTAATGCTTTTGAGGTTAGTATTAACTCCTGTCAACTGCCTGGACAAATCTTCAGTTTTCTTAGTAAGGGTTTTTAGAAGTGGCTTGCCATTGCTTCCTTCCAAGGGCTAAAAGAGAGTGACTGGCCTAAGGTCACGTCGTTGTCTTTGTGCCTAAGGAGTGACTAGAACTCAAGGATTCTCAGTTTCTAGCCCTGTGCCTTAACCACTAAACCAAACTATCTTTTGGTAGTAGAGTATAGGTGGACTAACTTTTGATGGTTGGGCCCTTACACCCTAATCCATAATGAATAAGACAAAGATATAAAGAAGTCAGGGCATATTTTTCATTCCCCCACCCTACATTTAGGAATGGAATTAATTTTTTTTTCAGATTATGCTAAAGTTAATGTAATGTATATGCTATTATTTATTTTAAGCACCTCTGCTTTAAAAATGCCCTTAACACAATACTTCCCATAAAATAACTCAGAGTGATAAATTGATGAAAATAATTTATAACATGGGAGAATAAAACTTTTTGTTACCAAAAATACAGGAAGAGCAATATGGATACCTTTCACTAGGGAGGTATTACAGAGCCTCTGGGGCGAGATGGGAGCTACATCTCAGGATATCCACACTTCATTGTGAAAGGACACTTGTAGCAGGTCATCCAAAGATACAAATAGGAACATTTTTCATATCACAGGATGCTGAGGACAACTGATTTTAGGTAGTAGGGATTAGAGAAGTATCTGGTTGCTGCAGAGAAAAAGGGAGGTGAGAATTGAAAGTCTCTTCTGAACTCAGTAAGGATTACTTCATTATTGATATGCACATAACCCTGTTATTTATAGTCGAATTTGCAAAATATGGGGGACTACTGATTTAAATATCACCACCACTTACATTCACTCCATTGTTAAAGTACCGGCATCTAAAAGACAAGTCAATTTTAGTGTAATAAGAACATAGAAAATGAAACTAGCACATTGAATATGAATTGACATTTCCTCTAGCAACTATGAATGAATTTTCAGTGCTGAGTTATTTTTTTCCTCCCTGCCAAACAATGTCGGCTTTTGCTTCACAGCTATCAGCTCTCACCGCGCATTTCAATGTTTTCTTTTCTCTTGCTATCAAGACAGATGCCCACTAGGTGGCGCTGTAACAATAGGATTCTTTTTTTTATGATAATCACTGGAAATGGTCGTGAACCAATTTGAAAGGCAATGTTCATTTTAACAATTCAGATACGCTCCTGTTAATTTGTATTTTATAAAGGTTGAGCAGCCTTCACTGAAAGTCTTGTTAACCAGAGTTTTAAATTTGTTTCTAAATCTGCCATTTGGGCAGTTGAGAATAACATTTCTCCTCCCCCATCTCCCACGAATGATCGCATGATGTCTTTATGAAGCATACACACAAGTGTACAAATATGTATATATCTCCTCACATACAAGATGTGTGATTTTCAATGTAAACCTTCTGCCTGGACTTAAAAAATAATTCCAGATCTGCTTAAAAAAGGAGAATTTGATGGCTTTCTTGTGATCTATTCAGTTGATAGTCATTTTGTATCCAAAAAAGAACAAGAGAGGAATAGAGGTAACTAAGTAGATAAATAAAGAGGATAGAATGATAATATCAACGATATCAATATCAGTGGGTAGAATAATGTTATCAGAAGTACAAGTCAAAATTACCTTGGATTTCTTCCATTTGTATAAAGCATGAAGATAGGTCGCCTGTTAGCTGATTGTAAAAACATTTCATTTTGACTGATGCCTAACTCTCTGATCAGCACAGCACTTTAAGCTTCACAATTTGTTTGTTTATGATTTAACAACTAACAGTAAAATGGTTCATAATTCTATTTTACCGTTAATGAGCAGGAAATCAAGATTAATTAGCATTCCAGTATGATCCTGAATGCTGTATTCAAAGACTGACATGGATAATCATGGAAAACTTTAATTCAAAAGGGCCATAGAAAAATAGTGTTGAATTCAAAAGAGACATAGAAAAATACATCTTAATAGAATACCCCCCCCAAAAAAATCCAGAAATAAATCTAAGACGACATTATAGCATTTCTGAGTTAAGTAATTCTCGGTCAATACTCCTGATATAGTGTATTGCCCAGTTCCTCAATTTTGTGCCTTCTTAAATGGTTAGCTTTTAACAAACAGCATGACTATTTGATTCCTCAGCCTGGATGGTTGGGATTATATTCCAATTCATCTGGAGGGCATAGTTAGGGGAGACTGACCTATTATTAGACAAGAGTAGGTGAATGTATATTGTTATTCTGAATATTACATCTCCTTAATTGCTATTTTGCATAGGATAGAGAATTAGGTTTATGTCTCTTTGGAACCTTCAGTGCATTGCTGATTTCAGTTTGAGCTGGAAATAAATTCTTCCTTCTATGTGCTAAATCAGAAACCACTGCTTTCTTAGAGGCATTTTAGATCAACTACTCAGTACACAGTAAAAGTATTCCCAGATGGTCGCATTTCAGCCTATGCATAAGAAAACTACATGATGCAAAAAAAGGAGAGAGAGCTGGCAGTGAAACAGCAGCATTGCCAGGATAAATGGTCCCAAAATTACCCTCAATTCTTTTTCAAACACAATAAACTTTAAACTCATTGGAGACTTAATCAAGTGTTTCCTTTCTCATGTTTTCCTCCAACTGCATTAGTGTTGTTTGGCAGGATGGTTTGGATATATTAATGGGGAATTCAGGGCAAGATTCAAAAAAATCAAGATGGCAGCCATGGACTCCATTATTAAAGATCTACCTCTTTTTTATATGTATCACAAAACCATGCATCCAGGTTCTCTAAATTTAGTTACACTGATTATATGCCATCATGTCATTGTGGACTCCTAGTGACCACATAGATTTTTTCCAAAACAATCTATTCCTAATCTGTTCTTTCAAGTCTCCAACACTGCACTCATTACTTGTCATCCTTCCCAGGTAGACCAGACAGGAAACACAATCAGATGAGCTAATTCTACATTATTGTAAAGCTACATTAATAGAATCTTGCAAGTATGAAAAGCACAAATCTCCTTTTACAGCTTGACAAATTTGGGAGGATCCTTTCTGAGTTTTTTTCTCTGCCCTTCATCAAGTTGCAGGTTCAGATCTTATCAGATCTTTCCTAGAGAGAATCTCCCTCCTCAGTCTTCCCACATACCATTACATCATCTCTGTAACTGAATTCATTCATCTTGCTGTTGATCATACTCTTCTTCTTTTTCCTTCTACCTTTTCCAGCATTAAAGCCTTTCCAGAGAGCTTTGCATAATGCATTTAAAGTAACATCATTTAAGCCTGTCATTTGTGTCTTAGGTGAGAACTCTAGGTTGATTTTTTTCAATCATCTACTGATTTGTTTTTTGGCTGTCCTTGACTCCTCCAACATGAAAGTTCAAAAGCATTAATATTCTTCAATAATCTTCCTATCCTGCTTCCTTAAAGTCCAACTTCAATTCTATAGATTGTCACAGGGAATTGTGCAATCTTTATAGGTATTGACACATCATAGTATTTTAATATATTTTCCAAGGCCTTAAGGCTGCTTTACCGAGTACTAAACTCCAGCATATTTCTTGACTGTTTGTTCATTTGCTGTTGATGGCTGATCCTAAAAGGCAGAAGCTCTCTACCAGTTTGATAGTTTCATTGCCAATTCTAAGACTGTTTGTTCTACCTGTTAATGTCTTATAATTTTTGTGAAGTTTTACTCATGATGAAAGACACTTTGTCTTTCTGCCTCATACACAATAGCAGTCTAAGAGATATCAATATAAGCTTTATGTTCAACTCATATATAGTATATTCCCTCTCATTTATATGCCTGGGCAGTGGGTTTGATTGTCATCAGTAGGCCATATCCTTTAATAGACCAGATTTTTGTTCACAACAACTGAGAAGTAATACATATTTATTGAATAGTGCATTGTTTGTAGTCTGTATATAGTTCAACTTGAAGTACTGTAAGTGAGGTTATTCAGAATAACCACACCAACAAAAACTTAAAATAATTCAACCTGAAATTATTTAAAATGCCTTATTTATATGCCTATATATACACACAGTTTCTGAACTTCTTGAGCTGACACAGGAAGTTCATTCTCTGATATGCCTTCTTAATAATGGTGCTAATGTTAGCTGTCCATTATACACACACACATATACACACATATGTGTGTGTGTATGCATGTATATAAGTCCTTCAAGTTTCTGGGCTCTATAATTTCCCAAGACTTGAAATGGACAGCTAACATTAGCACCATTATCAAGAAGGCACATCAGAAGATGTGCTTCCTGAGTCAACTCAAGAAATTCAACCTGCCTAAGGAATTTCTGATCCAGTTCTACAGAGGAATCATTGAATCAGTCCTTTGTACCTCTATAACTGTCTAGTTCAGTGCAGCAACCATACAGGACAGGTACAGACTCCAACAAACAGTCAGGACTGCAGAAAGAATAATTGCAGTTATCCTGCCCTCCATGGAGGACCTGTATACTAAGAAGGTCAAGAGAATGGCAGAGAAGATTTCTGCAGGCCCCTCTCACCATGGATATAAATTGTTTGAACCTCTTCTCTCAGGATGGTATTATAGAGTATTGCATATTTAATATTGTATATTAAAACAACCAGACACAGGGATAGTTTTTTCCCTTGTGCCATCTTTCACCTGAATACCTGATTCATGCTATATGATAGGATACAAAGTACAAGGAACTCTAAATTAACCCAGGAGTACTGTCTAATGTGTATACATACTTATCAATAGGTCATGGTTCTAATTCTACACTTTATAATATTTTCTTTCTACTAGGTGCATACTTTAGATGCACACTTTACTGTTGAATACCTAACTTGGTTATTTGTTTGTATTATTTTTATGTTATTTATTGTTGTCTTGCAAATGCACTGAGAGCTGCTGTATCAGAGTCAAATTCCTTGTGTGTCTAACTGTGCTTGGCCAATAAAGTATCTCAACCTGAAACATCTTTTTGTGATTCAACAGAGAATATAAATTGTGATTCACAATTTTTATAATCATTGTGGCATTTTCCTCCCCAGTGGTCACTATCAGAAATGGCTGCTGGCAAAAACCAGACAACACTGGATTATATAATACTTAGATCTATGCATCAGAATAAGCCATAATTTACAAAACATTCTGATTTGTAAATCATGGTTTATTGATAAGCATGAATCCATGAATTGCCCATTTGGTTTATTTATTATACCATGGTTAAGAAAATCAGGAGGGTGAGGTTTAAGGTGGGTATTCAATATGAAAGCAGATAAATTATGGTGAAAAATTAAAAATGAATTGCAAAGTGGAAAAATTTAGAAGCCTTCTTATTAGGATTAATAACAACAATTAACATATTGCCCAAGGTACATTTTTTAATTTCAAATGGTGCCAAGTTTGGTCCCAGATGAAAGTATGCAAAACTTGAAAAAAACACTCAGCATATTTTATTGAATGGGAAAAAATGCAGACTAATATTTAAAATTTTACTAGACTCAAAAAAAAAAGGATTTCCCCCCAAATTTTAAATTATATTATTATGAAAGTTGCTTGTCATGAATAACAGAATGAATAAAAATGCCAGTTAAAAGAAGCTGATCTAGCCAATAGACTTTACAAGTATTGATCTGGATATCTTGATAGGCTGGGGAAAAAAAAGAAAGCACAAACCTAAAGAGATACATTATCCGTTTGATCAAAATATGGAACTCCTTAAAGCTAAGAATAAATCCAGCAATCTCACCAATAGCCTCACATTCAAATACTTTCTAGCTGGGAATAGTAACAGCAAGAAAAATGAAAACACATATACAGATATGGTTCATTCAGATTCACAGCTGACATGGAGACCAGGGACTATCAAGGCAATGAAGATGGTCACTGACAACATGTCACAAAGTGCCATTATAACTCCCTTCCCCTATCCTCGTTTTTAGGCTGCTGAAGGAACTGAAACCAAATTTGGTTACAAGTCTTCATTGCAGTCACCCAAGTCTCCAAGAGTAAAGCAACTGAAGTCAGGTCCTCCAGAAATCAAACTCTGGGAAGAAACCAATACAGTGAGAACCTACATCCAATTGTTTTATTATGGTGTGTCCAACTACTACTACTAGTACCATCCACCAATCATCCTCCACCTCCCCGTGGAACTTATATCTTTTAAACGCAATGGAGGTAAGGGCCTCCTTCCCCTCTCTGTTTCTTCTCATCAGAATGGGACCTTCTCCCAAGCTGTTGCTAGAAAATCAGCTGTTAAACATCAGTTCGTACCGGGTCCAGTCTCATATATCCTTGCCATCACTTTATATATTTCCAATGCCATTTCTGTGTTCAGTTGTCTCTAGATTCCGGCCAAGTAGATTCAGACCTCTATTCTTTCCAACCTTCGTTAACTTTGTCCTTTTCCAACATCTTTTCCTGTTCTCTCCCAGCATCCTGGCCAGCCTCATCCTTTTCCCCTCAGTTCACTCACTCTTCTATAATAAACAGATATCCTTTCACATATCTTCTCTCAACGGCTAACATTGAATTCTCCACATTCTGACAAATTCAACCATGACTCTAAAAATTGAGCGTAAGTAAATAACAGGATTCTAAAAATTCTGAGTATGCCTAAGTGACCCTTATATCTGGGCACCACTTGCAGCATTCAGCCCGGCAAATCTTTCTACAGTGTATTTCATATCCCTTTACATTGTCAACAAACGGCGGCTTTATATGCATTTTGCAACTATGTTACATTACATATACTGTTAACGTAAATACCTTACATTAACAGTACATAATATACATATTCTTTAAAAAAATTTGATACTATTCTTTGACATTAGGTTTTCCTAATGTAAGCTTTAAAATCCGGATGCCTTAATGTAAACTTGAACACACATACAAACAAAAAAGGTAACTAGAGCTGTTTGAATGCAACTTTCAGTACTGTAGTGTACCTTTCTCAATTGCTGCTTTGAAATCAGCTCTTAATGCAATTGTGTCAGAATTAATTTACATCTCTAATCCAGAGTTTATTTCAGGTACAATGGAATAGAAAATATCAGTGCTGGAGAAACTGATTAAGTGTAGGTCAACGAAAAAATACATAATAGCAAGTTTTGAAGAATCGGAGGAAATTTTTTTGGCTGCTTTTGTAAAAACATGAGAGTGAAGTTAATATAAAGAAGAGTAACAAAGAACTTGATGAAAATATTCAGAGCTCCATCAGATATCAAATTAGGGCTGGTCTTTGTTTTGTTATCAGATACACGGAATAGTTATTTCAACTGGATGAGAAAGTAAAAGAGAGAGAGAAGACATCAAAATTATTATCCAAAGCTGGCATCTGAATTCCAGCAGAGGAATATTACCATTGTTATTCGCAGTAAGTAGCTGCGCAACATCTCTTCCCAGCTCAGCTTACTGCATCAGTCGTGGACTGTTGTTTGCTAGAGCTGGAACATTTTTCTCATTCCAATCCTGGCATAGTGCATTTGGCTCAAGTAATAAAATTGGGAGGGATTGTTTAAGACTATCAAACTTCCTATCAAATACTATGACAAGGGAGGTTTGAAATTTGCAATGACATTTTTCTATTTAGTACATCTTCATTTTTTTTCTTTCGGTTCATTTGCACTTAAAGAAGGGACCAGACTTTTTTCAAGCTGTTGCTGACATATTCAAAGCAGAAAGTATATTTGAAATATGTGTAAAATCTCACAAGACTCGCCTAAGTCCTACAGAGAATAACAAGTAAAAAAAAACAGCAATCTCTTTACAAACCTGAGAATTGCATGCTGTAACTAAGTGCCTTACCAATAAGCTTGGTGTAGGCCATACAGGCAGCATAAAATGTGATTGTCATGGGTACTCTGTACATAATATATTCATCCCAAGGTGCACGTAGATTTTTACTATTAGCTTTAAAAAGATTCAACTGCATGTGAATCTGAATGTAAAACATAATGGAAGGAGGAATGTGAATCAAAAGATGTAATACTTAGTGGCACAACAACAGTGAGGATCTATGCTCGGAATGAATGCCAAGATGGTCCTTTGGTGCTGGAGATACATACAGGCGACAACTGTATCATTAATTTGCTAAATCAGTTTTAGGAATTGACTACAGTTTCTGTGTGTTCCCCATCTCAAAATGGCAAAACTGAAACTGAAGTCAAAAAAGAATTTGAGACCCATTAAAAAAGGGGTTATAAGGCTACATGCAACCCTGGAATCATAGTTAGTCCTCCACTAATCTAGAAAATCACCATGAGCAAGCTAAGAATCAAATAAATTTCAATTGTTATGCAATTCAGTTATTTTTTAAAAAATAATGTCTCTGATAAATTCATAAATTTTCCAGGCTAGTTAATTGTGCACTGTAGAAAGATTATCTGCCTTTGTTCTTAAGGTTTGTTCTCAAACACACGCTGTGTATTATTGAAGACTCTGATTTCATTGCTAGCTTAGGATTCATGAGTGGTTGAAATTAGCAAAAAATCTCTGCTTGCTTGTGATATTAAGAATGTATGTGCAGGGAAGGGCTGAGGAGACAAAGGGCCCTGTTTGAAATGCAGGATTTTTACAGCAGTTCTTTTATATTTCAACTAAGTTAAGTCTATTTAAAGTTTATGCCATGGTTTTTGTATGTTTTTTAGTTCACAATGGTAGAAGTTTAAAATTTGGCAGTGTGGTTAGAAGACAACCAAGGAAGCAAGTAGCTAATTTATTCGGTGGCTGAGTTAGATAAAACAAAACAAATAAAGGTTGTACAAATATATTGCACCTACACTAAAGAAAGGAAGGAAGGAAGGAAGGAAGGAAGGAAGGAAGGAAGGAAGGAAGGAAGAGAGAGAGAAACTAGGGTGGGTTCAGAGATTGGTTAATAATTGAAAAAAACCGTACACTGCAGTGGGAAGCTGAAAAAAAAAACACTGTAAAAGAAAGTAATAACAAAGCAGTTCTACAATGTTGCCTGGATGGAAATCACTAGGAATGAACCTTGACTTGCAGCACATTTTACCTTTCATCAGCAACACTAATTGGGAACCATGATTTAGGTTAGAAGGCTTTCTATCTTCTACACTGTATAATATCTAACTACATAACCATTAGACAAAATAAATAGGCAGGATCCAGTTTGCATTTTTTTTAATGGAAACTGACTTGGATTTACATTTTAGTGCTTAAATAGACACATTTTGCAATACAATTTTCAGCTGAAAAATATGAATATAAAAAGCACAGATATGGTTTAAGTTACTATGTAACCAACCTATGCATTTTAGACTAAAAGCATACAAAGATATAATAAATATATGATACACATCTGTATCCAGAACTAAAAATGAAAATTGTAGTGCGTTTGTTTAAATAATTGAAATAGCTGGACATGGATGCAGAGAAAAGTGTATTTATCACTCACAATCAACCATTTATCTTGACTCGATGATCAATTTCACTCACACTGGAAGGATGGACAGCATATTCTAGTATTACTCTTGTGCCCAGGGCCACTGGTTTCAAGATGGCAGACCTGTCCATGCATTTGAATCCCTTCCCCTTTTTACCAATGTGTAAAACATGTGATACATATTTAAAAAAATAGGACTTTCATCACCCAGTTGTGCCCACCATGTGACCATAATTGATCACCATCATCACTGATCATCATTGCAGACATGTCTTCCATAATCTGAAGGACCAACAGATCCTCTAAAGTTGTATTGTGATGATATTGTAATGACTTTTGAGGCAATCCCGTGTAAGACTTGTTGTATCAATCTAGGATGGTTGTAGAGTGGCATGCCCTTCCTTAGTGAAATATGTCACTTATATTGTTACAATGCTTCATGACCACTTATTTCTAACGTGTTTCAATCTAAATATATTATGTTTCCTTAAACAAATATTCTGGAATTATACAATTTAAATTAAAAAAACATTTTTGGTGGATATAATTTTAGGTTTCATATTTCTACTGCCACTGGTAAACAAGGAAAAATCCTTTCTTTGACAAGACTATTCAGCTCAACAGATGCCATTTGAAAGTGAGTTAACTTAAAAGGTCTGTTTGGGATAATATTGGCATCAAACTTCCAAACAACCATCCCTGTAGTGTTCAGCACAATTGATTTGGGTTATACATTTAATTTTAGTGAAACTTTAGTATAATTGTTTAGAATTATAAATTTAATAATATCTTAGAATTAGAACTGAGAAATAACAGCAGCTTCTGAGATTCCATGTGATGACAATTGCTGCTAAATCCTCTTTTAGTGCTGAACATTTCATGAGAAAGCAAGATAAATTGACACTGAAACATGGCAATATAGGCAGATTCATGTTAAACCTTTATCACATTAAATCAATTGGAAAGATTTTGGAAACTGAGTTCTAATATATATGTGCGACTGTATATGTCCCCCCAGTGAGGCACCACCTTGTTGTGGTTGGGGGGATTGTGTGCTCTGAAGAAGATGAGAGCTCTGCCAGAGCTTCAACCATACCGGACAGGTCTCATCAGAGGAGCCAGACGAAGAGTGTCTCCCACCTATAAATATGAGAAGTAAATTACAGAAATCCAT
>JANHZU010008339.1:80251-97847 GCA_032468055.1 Acrochordus granulatus
GTCCAGTATGGTTGAACCTCTGGCAGAGCTCTCATCTTCTTCAGAGCACACAAGCCCCCCAACCACAGCAAGGTGGTTCCTCACTGGGGGGTAATTTCATATAGGGTGACTTAAATATTCAGCTGAATAACGGCATGGGGGAAAAACCTGTTCCTGTGTCTGATTGTTTTGGTATTCAGTACTTTATAATGTTGTCCACAGGGAAGAAGTTCAAACAAGTTATGACCAGGATGAGGGAGACCTGCAAATATTTTTTCTGCTTATTTTTTTTAATGATCCTTTCTATTGAAATATAGGTTTTATATATTTCTATTATATATATCTTATATATATAATATATATATTATATTATATTATAGATATATTATATAGATATAATATATATATCTAGAAAATATATTTCTATTGAAATATAGGTCCTTTATGGAGAGCCAGTCAGCTGCAATTATTCTTTCTGCAGTCTTGACTGTTCTTTGGAGTCTAGACCTGACCTGCAAAGTTGCTGTGATTCTAGAATGATTCCTCCACAGAACTGTATAAACAACTCTTTTTGCAGGTTGAAGTTCTTGAGCTGATGCAGGAAGTAATCTTCTAATGTGCCTTCTTAACAATAGTGCTAATGTTATCCATCCATTTCAAGTTTTGAGAGATTGTTGAACCCAGGAACCTGAAGGACTGTACTGCTGATACTGTATTGCTGAGTGTGATAAAAGGAATGAAAGAGGGACACTTTTCCTAAAATCCACTGTCATCTCCGCAGGTTTGAATATATACATTTCTAAATAGTTTTGACTTCTTAGGCCAGTTGTTCAACCTCATATCTATATGCAGACTCATTAACATCTCTAATGATTGTTGTGTCATCTGTAAACTCAGAATTTTGACAGAAGGGCCTCTAGAAGTGTAGTCACTGGTACAGAGGAAAGAATCGTGAACAGAGCACACAGGCCTGAGAAGCTCCAATACTGATTGTCCAAGTACTAGATGTAATTTTCCCTAGCCTCATCTGTTGTTTCCTGTCTGGAAGAAAGCTGATTATTTTCTTACAGGTATGAGTAAGCACAGTGAGCTGGATTAGTTTGTAAGAAGAATGGGTGGGATGATGGTGTTAAATGCTGACCTGAAGGACCCATGCATAAGTCTTTGGGTTAAAAAAAGGATCCATGCATAAGTCTTTGGGGAATCAATATGTTGTAGGATAGAATTCATATTGACAGCATTGTCTGCTGACGTGGATGGGGGAGCACTGCCCCAGACAGACCTGGTGCACAATTGGAGGTTCTCCTGGATTCACTATTCCTGCTCGATGAATAGGTGGCAAGCGTGGCTAGGAGAGCTTTTGCACAACTTCATATTGTTTGCCGATTGTACCCTTACCTGGATCGAGAGTCCTTGTGCTCAATTACTCAGGCCCTAGTTATCTCTCACCTGGACTACTGCAATGTGCTCTACATGGGACTACCCTTGAAGAGCATCCAGGGGCTACAGGTGGTGCAGAGTGCAGCTGCATGGATGTTGGGATTCCAAGAATGACCCATAGAACACCATTGTTATGTGAGCTGCACTGGCTGTCATTCTGCTTCTTGGGACAATTCAAGGTGTTGATTATTTACCTATAAAGCCTTTTATGGCATGGGTCAAGATTACCTGAAGAATCTGCTTATCCCAGTGGGTGCAACTGGCATCACTCATGCTGGTAGTAAGGCCATGCTGTGGATCCCATCAGCCAGGGAACTTTTGCTGGTGGAGTCCAGAAAAAGACCCTTTTCTGCTGTGGGATACACCTTGTGGAACCTCATATTCCCTGAGTTGATATTGGCCCCACTCTTTTGGCCTTTTGCAAAGGACTGAAAACCTAGTTCTGCAGGTTGTCCTGAGGCCCAGGCAATGGCGTGTCATCCTGGACATGGCTATTAGATTAGAAGACCCTACCTCCATTTTAACCCACAATTATCTTGTTTATCCCTTTGATAAATAAGATGTTTTTATAATTTTATTATATTATCGTCGCTCAGTCAGCCAGATCTCTAGACTGAATATGGAATTTTTGTGCACCTATTAGTTTTTCCCAAGGACCTAAGATGGACAGGTGTTGTTCTTCATTGTTAAAGGCATTGTTACAGCATGTAAGCTGCTCCCAGTAATGCTGCCTTTTGCAATTTATTGATGGTGGTTTTGTCAATGCCATTGGTGTTCAAGTGGTACTCCAGTTGTTTTGGGGTTGCACCCATGGTGCTTATCACTATTGGTATTATCTTTTCTTTCTTTTGCCACAGCCATTTTATTTCTATTTGCAGGTCCTGTATTTTGTGATTTTCTCCAATTCTTTCTCTTCTATTCTGCTGTCTTCAGTACTATCACATTCACTATCCAGATTTTTTTGTATTTCTAACTGACAATTTGTTCAGGGTGTTATATAGCATGTGCCTGTCTTTTTAAATTCTGAAGTCACAGAGCAAATTAGCTCCTTCATTTTTTATTACTTTCTTTATTTTGTGGCCCGTCAGTTCATGCTTGCAGGCAAATGGTATTTCTTGCAGATTTTCCAGTTCACCATTTTACTACTTTATCATGCCATTGGGTGTAGTCAATCTGTGCAATTTTCTTGCAGCAGCAAACTAGATAGTTTACTGTTTCTCCAGCTTCTTTGCAGAGGCTGTTTGTTGCTGTCTTCTCAATTCTAGCCTTGTATGCATTTGTTCTTAAAGCTTGGTCTTGTGAAGCCAGAAATAGCCCTTCTGTCTCTTTCTTCAAATTTCCTGCTCTTAACCATTGCCAGGTCTTCTTATTATTGGCTTTGCCTTCTATTTTTCTAATGTACTGTCCATGTAATGCTTTGCCTTGCCATGTCTCTTTTCTATTCTTCATTTGGTCTTTCTCAGTAAGCCTTCCTGTATACTAGCTTCAATGCCTCTTCTTCACTGTCCTTCAAATAATCTTCAATTACCATTTTCTCTTCTTCTACTGTCTGGTGTACTTGCAACATTCCACGTCCATCTATTTCCTGGTAGGCAGAGTCTGTAAACATCACTGCATGGATGACAGACATGATTCATTGTTATTATTTTTCTAGTCTTCCTATCCAGGGGCTTTAATTCTTTTTGTGTCCAATCCACTATTCCAGCTGTGAATCTAATGACTAGAATGCCCAGGTGTTAATTGCCAGGTATTTCCTTCACTAAGTTTGGACTTCAAGATCTTCTGCACTCTCATGATGCTTCTCAGAAGCTTCTGACCTTCTTGACTTCAGTATGGTTGATATTGTCAGTTTGAAGGATGCTCAGATATTTGTGGTGATCATTTTCATCCAAAATCTTGATGTTATTTCCATAGGGCAACTTAATTCTTTCAGTTTTCATCATTTTTTTATGGTGAGGGTGCCATAAACTCCATTGCAATATCTTGGCTACATCTACAGACAGTGTTGAGCAGCAGTTCTATTTCAGATGGTGTTTTTCCATACAATTTCAAATCATCCATGTAAAAGAGATGGGATAGCCTGGTAGATTTTCTGATGTTTGATAGCCATGGCCTGACTGAGGAATCAGTGTGATGACTAGCAATAGTTGTGATACTGAGTTTCCTTGAAAGATTCCTCTCTTATATTATCACATTAACCTCTCCCAGTCTATCACCATTGACCAGCAACTGTGTCTTTCATTGTGCCATTGATCTTTTCACAACTGACATTTCAACTGACTCCTGTTATTTCTAGGCACTTGATTTTCCAATAATAATAGGCACTTGATTATTTAATCAAGTGGCATGGAATTGAATACTTCTTATAATCAATCCATGCTAAATTCAAGCTGGTCCTTCTTCTCTTGCAGTTTACTAGAATTATCTTGTCAGTTAGGAACTGATCTTTTGTTCCTCTGCTATTTGAAGGGTTTCCTTCCTGCTCAGATGGAAAGAGCTTGCTTTTAACTTGATGCTGTTACACTGCATCATCTACTACACCAGTTACCAATTTTAAAGTTGTTGGTAAGCAAGTAATTGGCCTATAGTTGCTTGATGCAGTCCCTTTTTTGGATCTTTCATTATAGTTCATTATACAAGTAGCCAGGTGTTTAGACCGGTTTTGGCATTTTTGTCCACCTATCAACTCCTTCCCAAATATGGGACAGGTAAATGTCTTTCCCTGATGAAGTTAAAGATAATGTCACAAGATGTAAGCTGTTCCAAAGAAAGCTGTCTTTTGCTATTGATTAGTGGTGATTTTGTTAATGCTGAAGATATTCAAGTAGTGCTCCAGTTGCTTTGGAATTGCACCCAAGAAGCCTATTATTATTGGTACTACTACCTTTGTTTTCTTTTCCCACCATCATTCTATTTGCAGGTCTTTGGATTTGTTATCTTCTCCAGTTCTTTATCTTTTATTCTGCTGTCTCCAGGTATTGCCATGTCCACTATCCAAACTGTTTTGTCTTTTTTACTGACAATTGTTAAGTCTGGAGTATTATGTTGAACATACCTGTACATTTGAATTCTGAAATCCCAGAGCAGTTTAGATTGTTCATTTTCAATAATTTTCTCTATTTTATGGCCTCAGCAGTTCTTGTTTGCTGTTTTATTGTAAATTGCTCAGAGTTGCAAGTTCAAGATGGACAGTGAATAAATCTAAGAAATAAATAAACAAATGCATGCCAGGGAATAATATGGGGAACATATTATGAGTATTTTCACAGTGAGCAGTGGAGTAGACCTGTCCATTAAGAAAATCAGGATTACCTGATTTCAGATTGTACTATGATGCTTGCTATCTGGTGTGGCTGAAATATTGGATTACTTTAAAGAATACAAGGCTTTTGGAACTTGAAGATCATGATTTGGGATTTGGGTGGCGTGCATATTTGTTGTATGAAAAGTTTAAAATTAATCCATTATTTAAATATTATTTTGTTAGGTGTGCTCTCATCATAGTATGGAATAGGTATAAAAGGACTTTGCTGCTAAAGATTCCATGGTGGCTTTCTCCACTTAAAGCTTTTTACAGGAGGGAAATTACTAAAAAACCTAAATGGATGATGTATGCAGATGTCTTTTGTTAATGGAGAACCTAAATTAAAGTCAAGAGAGATAACTAAGTAAAGATTTCATATGCAATTGGCTTACTTAATTATCAAATTTTAGAAAGTTTTAAATTGGATTTAAAAAGTTATGTTTTTGTTCAAGAAAACCTGAAATTGGAATGCTTTGAATGCAAGAAAACCCAAAGTTGGAGATTTTGTGTACTGGAGAAACTGAAAAAGTGAATAACATGCTGCTGAAATTGAAACTTAAAGATGATTATGTCAAGGAGTGTATGATTAAATGGGCCAAAAACTTTGGTTATAATATTATTATAGAACAATGGGAGCATGTGTGATCCATTGGAGTAAAATTTACTTTAAATTATAGTCTCAAAGATAATTTTTATTAAATTATGTTCAAAATATAATTTTAACATTAATTGCCTGACCAATTATCCAAGATGTACTATGGATTATCTACTAAATGTTGAAAATATGCCCAGTCTCCAGCTACATTTCAATATATGTGATGGACATGTAAAGAAGTTAAAAAATATTGGTTGAATATAACTGAAGTTATGCCAAAGATTTTTAGATGTACTAATGAAGCCTGAAGTTTTTTTTAGCGATAATGGATAAACAGTTTGAGAAATAATATGGAGAGTTGTTTTGTATATGGTATCTGCAGCAAGATTAGTATACAGCAGAATGTGGAAGGAAGAGGGGGTTCCTATGGTAGATGACTGGCTTTTATACTCATTGATTTGGCTGAGATGGCAAAGCTGATGGCCCTCCTGAAGAATAATAACTCAAAGAAGTTCTGGGATGTCTGGAAGTCATTCTGGGATTTTCTGCTGAAGAAAATATACCAAAGAAATTTTTGTAGACAGATTAGATGAATTTAAACTCAAAATTATAAGAAATATTGTTTAAAATATTTAAGAGGTGCAGTGGTGCAGCGGACTAGTGCCGCCAGTTATGCCGACCAGAATGGCCAGCATTCTGGCAGGTTCCGTCCGTAGCTCCGCATGACGGGGTGAGCTCCCGTTACTAAGCCTCAGCTTCTGCCCACCCAGCAGTTCGAAAGCATGTAACAACTGGCGAGTAGATAAATCGGGTACCACTTTGGTGGGAGCTGGCTGGCTTCAGCGGGAATGGGCGAGGCGGGCAGCGAGAGTTGAGTGACGAGAGTTGAGCAGCGAGTCAGAAGCAGCCCAGCCTCCTGCCGGGGGCAGAGCAGAAACTGCGGAGATGCCCGGATGCAACATCGCCCGGCCAGCAGGGGGTGGGGTTAGGTTACACAATTGTATAGATATCTAACCTATGTAAGCCACCAAGAGTCTTCGGAAATTAGCAGCATAGAAATATGTGTAATAAATAAATAAATAAATGACATTAAAGAAGGATATCATATCTGGATTTTATGGTAACTAATATTTATGGTTTGTCTATGGGGGAGGACTTTGTAATTTGATTTATCATATTCCTACTTTGTTATACATTTGTATGGTAGGGTTATGCAATAGTTTGCACATGTCAGTAATTTGTAAAAATATTTCTGCATCATGTTTTTTGACACAAATATAAGATGAATCTGGTTTTGTTTTTATGACTTACTGTTGAAATTGGATAGATGGAATGGTCCTTCTGATTTTAAAGCTGAGATGAAGAAAATCAACTCTCCCTTACCTGGAACTTTGAGAGACATTGGCTGAGACTTGGAGTATGCTTGTATTTCTGCTGTGGTTGTGATTTTCGAAATAAAAACAATGAGATAATTTTTCCTATTATTGTTTTATTTGAAACTTTGCTATCATTTCTGCCTTTAATTTTAATCAAACAAATCAATATCGTCTACTAGTTTCAAATGTTTCCTTTTTCATTACAAGCACATTGTTAGCTTGATTGGTTGCATTCTGTTAAATCTCTGAAATCATTTTATAATGATTAACTTGCTTGTATCATCCCAAGGTGATTTTATGACAGATTTTCCCAATCTAAGATTTCTCGATATGTTGAAAATGCAACTGTAATCCAAACACATATGAAAGTCACCAGGTTAAAGAAGGATGCTTAAAGCAAACATGGACACTGTATCTTTGCAAAGCTAGCCTCTCTAATGAGTTCAGTTCAGCAGTGTTTCTTAGCAGAAGAGCCCTGTGATATATAGCCATCACTAGTGCTGTTGGTTGATACGAACAGAGGAAAAATATTTCAGCCATGTCCATCAACTCAACAATAGCAATTCTCTCTGAATAGGTCAAGGGTCCCAAGGTTTTTATTAGTATATCATGTATAATAACTCTACTATGATCAACAGGAGAGCACATATTTTGCATGAAGGAAGGCTTCTGGTGCATATCAAATTAAAAGCATCTCAGATGGTAGGTTTAGGAATAGTTCTGAATGACACTTGGAGGACCAGTGTACATGGAAAGAAGACAGCATTGGTTAGATATCTCAATAACCTGACACAGAATAAGGCAGAGTCAAATGTTTATATGTTCATTATCCCATGGCCAAATGCTTACTTACATCAAATGAAATTTGGAGCTATTAGCCAGAGGGGTCAATGAGTAATGCCATTCCATACATTGTCCACCTTTGAATCAGTCAAAATGAATTAGTAGCAATGGTTCCAGTAAAATAACATTCACTAGAATTGCAAAGCTTTGGATTTAATTTCATTGAGTACTTCACTTGTGTACAGACTGCAATAAAATATTGTTCATTGGAAGTAAAGGTGTCAGAATTAAGTCCTAAATAATGTTTGCTTATACAGTGAAAAAATGCAGCATTGCATTGTTCATGCAAGGGAGATATTTGTGATGAAGCTCTTTTATGTTGTAAAGTACAACAGCATAAAGTACAACAGTGATTTGAGTTAAATTACACAATAACACTATCTTAATTTTCTTTTCCCTTAGAAATAGATGTGTGTTTATATGTTAGAGAGAGTCTATGCCAGTCTATACACACACATATCACATACAATTCATTTAAAAGAAAGAATGTTGTTCAATGTGAGACAAGGACATAATGGGTTAAAAACTATGTAAATGTTACTCTAGTTAAATTACAGCTTGTTGTGCAGATGAATACTCTCCACTTCTCATATAGCTTTAAATTATGGACAAATGCTTGCAATTGTGAACTACCCACATTGTGGCTGCCTGTTCCCAGGCTTCATCAACCCGAGCTGTCCAATGGGATTACTGTAAGCTTTCACGGCAGTCTGCCAGCCACTGATCAGAAATTCATATCCCTGGATGTTAGATTGCTCTCTTTATTCCATTCCATCCTTGTGATGGCTGTGATTGCTGTCATGGTGTTAGGTTAGAAATTAGCATTTTGTGGCCCAAATTTTGCCATCCAGAACATAATCAGGAAAGGGGGAAGAGAAAGGGGGGGGATAAAAGAATATCAAAGAATAGTAATTTCTTTTGTCAAGAAAGGAAAATGCAATGCTGCTATTATACAGACATCGACAAAACTTAGATCAGAAAAATGTTATATTTACAGTCCTATTTAACAAATGCAATAGCAGGTGGTACTTCCTGAAATCAGGGGATAGGATTTTTTTTTTAATTTCAAAAATAATAAAATAATAATTCCTAATAAAAGTATAGATGGGCTTCAGAAACTCTTATATTTAGAAGGAGTGGGTGATGGAGACAGAAACCAGAATTTCGAGTAGATAGTTGCAAGGACATGCTGAATTAATCACAAGAGGCTGGTTAGCAAGAGGTCAGAGAGACTTCTTAGCATCAGTTGGGGTCATATGTCTAGAGGCGATAGCAGTTTGTGTGTATGTAATATCTCCTTTTTGGCTTATGTGTCTGAGTCAAAACAACAGATGAATACTTATTGTACAGGGCTGATGAAATGAAAGAAATACTGGTAGATATTGCTAGATTTTTTTTCCTTGTGGTTTTACAAATGAATTGTATTTAGCTGTAAGAGTCTACCCCACATACACTTTTTTAAACATTTTCTCTGCAATATGTCCAATAATCCTGATATATTGCTTCTCACACTGTCTTGCATAAGATGCAATTAAATAGCACAGCAATTGTCATATATCTATTAATGTTCTGTCAAAACAATTAGTTAATAGTTAATTACAGAGAGTGCTTTAAAAGAACAATTTTGTTAAAGCTTCAAAACACAAGGTAGTCTGCAGCATCATGTTATTCTTTCTAGTCAGTTTATGGACATGCTAATTTCAGCCCCCACTCCATCATTTGCACTAAGAAAGCTGGAAGATTTCTGACAAGTGAGGTGTATAGATCCTGCAAGGAGTCTTGATTTTTATCCACCCAAGCCTATCTGTCATCTTGAGTCATGCAAAAAGCAGGATTACTTAATCATTTCATTTTATTGAAAAGAAAAAGATTTACATTAAAATGATGACATGTATCGGAGGGAAGAAATGGGAAATGATTATCAAGAAAATGTAATGTGGAGACAAAAGCTCCATTGGTTTTGTGATGCTCATTTAAAGCAATGATCTAGTAAAGCTAAGATATAAAAATGATAATGATGTTAGCTACTGTAGTATTTCTTCTGCATTTTAAATATAAAGTTGAAAGTAGTATCAAGTCTCAAGGACATTGCATGTTGAAGGAAAAGGCATTATTTTTTTACTTTTTCTCCTTTTAAAAAATGTACCTTTTAAAAACTGCTGTCATTTGGTAATCTACAAACCCTGCTAACCAGTGTATTCTTTATTTTATGTTTACTCTTGAATGAAATTCATGGCCAAGATGTTCTAATTAGAAGGTAAATGATAGAATTATTTATCTTCTTTCTTCCAAATCTAGATTTATATACCTATATTTTTAGAAGAGACAGGGGAAAAGTAATTGATCATATGCTGTGAAGGACTGTGCATTGCTTTCAGAGATCCCTTACCACTCTAAATATTTCAGACTGCTCTTTTTTAATCTTGCCTCTTGTACTGACCGCCCCGCAGTTCACTTTTTCAAAATTATTACAACAACGGAATATCTGAGTGTTTAGAAGGTTTACATTTCTATTGCTTTGAATCTATTACTTACTAATTTATAGGTGACTGAAAGGTACAGCAGAAATAGGGAAATCAGAACTTTAGCAAGAAGTTGGTCGGTCGGTCTAATAAATTTTCTTTATCGTCTTATAAAATCCAACAAGTATTTTGAATCTCTACAGCATTATTAAATGCAATGCATTTCCAGACTTTTATTTCATTTATTTTTAATTTAATTATTTCTCAAATATTTAAAAATGCATTTTTCTACATTGATAAAAATTGTTGTATACAGTCACTGCCAAATTATAAATGGAAAATCACACTCAATCAAATATGTACATGATGAATGATACAGTCTTAAATGTAATTATTTTTCAGCAAACTCTACTAAAGGGTTTATTCTGAATAATTGGAAGTATTGCAAGTAATATATCAGGCAGCCCAATGATAATAACTTAATTGGTATGAGGATAAGACTGTGTATGTGGTTTATTCTTTAATTCAATAGAGAGCCAAGAAATAACAATAAAGAGAAAATGATATTGTACCTAGAAGTTTATAAATCAGTTTGTTTTTGTAATGCCAACAGGTTTGCAGCCAACTATGGATTTTGTTGTTGTTATACTGAAAATGTTGGATAACCATTTGCCTGCTGGCTTTGGAAGAACAGTCTCAGAAACTGAAATAATACAATTGCCTATGTGTGTGTGAAAGTGTATACACACAGACCGCATGCTAAAATTAAACTTATTTTAGTATTGATCAAAACTTCTGTGATAACAATAGGCATGATTGTACTTTAAAATGCACTTAGGAATAAAGAATCCTTCTATTGTAAGTTTTTGCAAAGCAAAAATGTAAAATGCTTGAAAATGACACTTTCTTTTTCATTTTGAGCTGTGAAACCGCTCTAAGAAACCATTTTTTTTAATAGCTTGGTTTATCATATTTGATTTTTAAACAGATTTAGGGTTAAAAATACATATAATTTTACAGTTTCTTTTAATCTCTCTAAACCAGCGTTGCAGCTCTATTAAGAATAACATCTTTAAAAGAAGGTTGTAAATTGGCAAATATGTGAGGGCCTGTGTGTATATAAATAAATCTACACATGTTTTCCTTAATTAGGAAACATATTTCAGGAAAATATTTCACCGTACTTTGATTTCAAACAAATATAAGGGATTCTCTATTTTCCTGTGCCTTGGACAGAACCTAGCATGAATAACTCCTTGCTTGTTTTGAAATATTCTCTTTCCATTAAGCAAACATTTTTTTTTCAAACCATGTATGCTGTGCTTATTTTTTATGTATGTCTCCCATGACTTAAAACTGACAGAATGCAATTAGCACAAGTTCCTTAAAATAAATGTATATTTATTAAAATGTATATTGCTAACTGTTAGGGATAAACATCTTTTTGCTTGCTATAAATGGACCTGAACTTGATAATAACAACTTGATTGCTAGGTAGATGGAGAGGGGTAGATTCATTGTCTAAATTTAAATCTTCTTGCACTCTAGTTTCAAAACCAGGAGATGTATTTTTTATGGAATCTATCATGAATGTATTTTATTGCTCACACTTACATTTGATTTTGATTTCTGACATCAGTTATGCTTTGATGGTAAAGTTTAAATTCTGTCTTGGACTGCACTTAATCCCATTTTATTATGCAGCCTGCCTCCCCACCAGGCTATCTCTTTGCATGGTATTGTCTCTCTTGCATAGCCAAAGTCAGCAATATTGTTGCATTCATCTGTTTTTTCATTTCTGTGAGAATTCCTTATATTTAAACCTTCAGCAAGGAGAACAGAATCTATTAAAAACATAATAATATTCGCAATACTGAATTACATCAACTGCCACAGTGTTCCTATCACAAGGTGGCAGTATTACATAAATACACTTTCCTTTGGATTTCAAAAAGAATGGAAGCACTTAAAAATGACTTTGCATTGTTTTTACATGGACATAATTGCAGGTGTAGCAAATTTAATCTTATTCAAGAAGTACGAGAAAACTTTCCTGGCAAGTTACCATTTTTTTTACCTGTAATTACAACATCTGCCTAGTCTCTTTTTCCTATTAAATATGATTAATTAAAACAGTAAACAGTGTTTAACAGGCATTTATTGAATAGGTGATTCTGCAAATCATCTCAATTACATCATATACATTTTCAATTGCACTTTACATCTGGTCAATTAAAGCTAATGCACAACATCAGTAAAAATTGGTAGCTACAATATATCAAATAGCTGCAAGTGAATCATTTTCATGAAATTAATAATGCATACATTTAGGATCACTTTAATCCTCAAATACAACATACAATAAACTTGAACATACCGTATACCATTCTTACTAAATGGTTAACCTGAATGAACTACCCTTACTATACCTATAAACTATATTAATTCTATCTTTCCATGCAAGATCTTGTCTTTCTTATGCAGAAAATAAGGACTTTTCAGAATTAAAATGTGAAGTGATATTATTTATAAGGAAATATGTGCATAAATTCAATATGTCTTATGTGTCTAAAAATATGTCTTATGTATATCTTCAAAAATAGAAATACACACAGTGCAAATAGAAAAATTGTCACAGTTACCCTGAATGGGTTTGATGATATGAGCTTTCATCTAGAGATGGCAATTTTAGCATTAAATTTAAAAAAAAAATAAATGCCATACTGACCAACGCTGCATCCCCGCTTCATGTTTGTGTCTTCTACTTCTGGGATTCAGCTTTTCTATTGTGCCATCTCCAAGAATACATTCATCATTGTGTGCTAGAAGCATCATGCTGTACTTTTAGTAGCTTTTTCTTTAAATCAGAAAACATTTGCCGACAGAGATCGTAGTAGCCTAAACAGCACAAACCATTTTGGGCTCCACAGCTACCTTTCTCTAGAAAAAGAAAAAAACTAAAATTAGCATATTGGTATTGTGTTGGAAGAGAAGATGTAGGATAATCATGCTGTGGAAACAAGATAGCGATGTATAGAAGCAATGATGAAACGTGTCTGATGGATAGTTTAGTTTTCTTCTGTACCACCATTTCATTGCTGCTGTGGGATTAGAGAAAATGGTGGTTGCTTGTAGTTTGTGGAAAATGTAAATTTTATAACACCCTTTTTCCAGAATCCCATTGTACTGTCAGCATCAGGTCTGGCATATCGAATTTAGAAATATCCAAGAGAAGACTTCATACTGTACTGATATTAGAATATATGAATATATGTAGAATAACATGTCATCAAACTGGGAGGCAGGATACAGCAGGGAGCAACTACAGATTGAATTATGCATAAGAACTAATGTTCATCAATCTTGTACAGTAGGAATTACAACAAATTCTACTATTGTACCAGATCTTCTTTTTTAATTGAACATAAACCTCAGTCTTATCGTCTAACATTTTTCAAAAAAAATAATATATCATTTAGGAAGGAGAAGAAGTTTCCAAGCCCTGTTTTCTGTGCTTCTGATATCTGAGTCTCAAAGTTAAATCAGAGCGTAGGAGAAATCCAGTCTTTTATAAATGAGAATTTTTATTTAATTCTAGATAATAGGATTAGATGCTATAGCAGTATTAACAGATTCATCTTATTATACTTTAGAAAAAGGCTTTAGACTTGTTGTTTTGTTTTGGTCATGCTGACTTTTTGTCCTGTTAAGGCCCAACATAGAATGAAATAAATATAAAAGAATCTGTGACTAATAAAACTGATTTTATTAGCCACATTAAAACTGAAGTGTGACAAGCAGAAAAAAAGAACCAGGCTGTGATAAAGAAGAAGGTGTGGGCAGCACCAGGAGAACATTAACAAAGACATCCATAAATCAAAGTATGACATCTATTCTGAGCAGCCAGAAGAGTAGTACAAAAGCATTTTCTCTGAAAGTATAAATATCTTGATAGTTAAAAATTTAATCAAACTGCCAGGAACGTGATTATTAGAATGAACATTATTAAATTTCACCCATTTAATTTTGTACTTAATGCAACTCACCTTTTAAAAACAAATTTCTTAACTAGCCAAGATCACAGTGTTTTTGGAAAGACACCATTTAGAGTAATGTTGCTCTGATTATTTATGAGGGAAAATAATCTTATTATTTCAAAGAGAGTTGCATTCAAATAAGATTTCTTCAATGCAGAAATCAGAGCAATGCCATTTTAAAAAGTCAGAAAAATGTTGCATTTTATTGTTTTACTCCTAATATATGTGTTACCTTCTAGGATGCTGACTTGGGAATTCTGGGAGTTGAAGTCCACATGTCTTAAAGTTGCGAAGACTGAGAAACACCATTCTGGATGAAACAGAGCATGAGCAATTCAATATCATGGACGCAATTTAATAAATCAGCTCGCTATTGGAACTTTGCAGAAGTCATATGGCATCCTTTTAGGCACAAGTGGATAGATCTGGAACCATGCAGCAGAAGTATGTACACCTTTACTTAGATGTAGGTATCTCCAAATTATTACCTCCTAATAATTTGCGAATCAAAGTGCAGTCTGATTAATCAAGGCAACAACTTTGTTTTACCATCAGAAACAAAGTTTATTGTGACAACAATGATTATGTATCTTCTTAAGGTTTGCCTTACTTTTTCATCAATGTTAACTTTCATTGCACTGATGGGAGTATGCTAAAATTAGTGCTTGAGTTCAGATGTTCTCCTTATAAAAATATTTCAGTGGTATTTCAATTAGTTTACAATATCCAATCCAGTCTGAAGATCTATATTGTTTTATCTCACAAAGATAGTGTTTTTTTCTAAGACCAATGGCAATTTTTTCTTTAACTTTACTCTCTTTGTATTCTTTTACTCAATTATAGCTGTACTCTTATACTGAAAGAAATGATCATAAAGTTTCACCTGTACATGTAAACACAGGCAAAGACATCTGCATATTTTTTTTCTGTTTTATATATTGCCATAATATATTTGCATTAAAATACTGGAGGCAGTGCAAGACGGGGGTCTGGCGTAATGCAGTCCATGGGGTTGCGAAGAGTTGGACACGACTGCGTGACTGAACAACAAAAAATACTGGATTGCTTAAAAGTATTTACTGATATTCTCTCTCTCTGTGTGTCTGTCTGTCTGCCTCTGTTGTGTACACACACAGACACACAGAGTGAGAGAGGCTTATGTCAGTCAGAAATATGTCCTGCTTTAGACCTTTATCACTTTTTTGGGAGTAAGCTGAACTCAATGGAGAATCTTTAAGAGGAAGATTACAGTGTCCATTTAGTTTGCTCAGTACGCTAGAATAAATTTGTATTCTTCACAAGTAAGGCTCTGAAAAATAAGATTTGCAAGACTACTTATTTGTTCATACAAGAATGTTGATGTCTCTTCAGTGAGTTCTTAATTAGGGAAATGATTACATGTTTTTATAGTTTCATGTGTTTTAATTCTAAACAACTTATTTATAAATACAGTATTTTTATGTTGTAAACATTTTAAAAGCATGTACAGGTGTTAATTAAAATGAAATCAATTGATTTAAAATACTTGTTAGTGATCTCACTAATGTGCAAATATTAGTTAAGATTGAAAAAGCAACAACATAACTGCCTGTACCAGCAACAGAAAGAATACATGCTCATCATATTTTACCCACATCCCATATTACATTTGAAATGATGATTTTCTAAATGTTCAGTAGCCTGGTTACTCAGTTGAACCATTGTTTTTAAAGCTTGTTTCTTCTCCAAATAAGTTACAACAGTGTGTGCATAATTTTATGTCATGTTGGTCCCCAAAGATTATATTTTCTAGGATTTAGAGATGCATGAAGAAACTTCGGTGAATTAAGGATTTAAACACCAGTTTATATTACTTTGCCAAAAACAAAGGAACAGTCACAGTTTGCTTTTGATAAACATAAATGTTATAAATACATTATGTTGTTCTTTTACTCAAACACCCATGTTAATATATATTGATTACTATTTCTCATGTTATTAACATATAGATTCATACTCACCTGCTACATAGTACAGGAAATTTCAAATCATTCATACTGTATTTTAGACTGCATTCTTCCTTTATTATCATGTGATTTACAATATGATTTCCATAACACTACATATAATTGTTTAAATGTAAACAAAGGAAAAGCTAATGCAATAAATATAATATATATATATAATTATGTGCATATGAAAAAATTAATGGAGTGTGTATATGTGTGTATCTATATATCTGTAGATAGATATATTTAAGATATTTAAAATAAGCATTTAAATGTTAAACTTTCTTAAAATATCTCATTAGTCTTCCTTCATCTAAAATCTATGCTAAATATGTTCACTTAATAACATTTCATGATGATTGTGACATTATATATTCATTATATATTCTTGTAGCAGAGTAGCCTCAGAGATGTTGTCTGATATCCATTAGTGCCCTTAAAGCTTATCAAACAGATTTGAATTAATCAGTAATTTGAAATTCCATCTCTATGAATGAATTTTTGCTGGTATTTTAATAGTCCTATTTTAATATTTAGAAAAATTATAATGTGATATTTAATGTGATATAATGCCTGATATTAATCTCTAAAGGACAAATATTACTTAACATATATTACAATTCCAGCACATTTCTTATCAGTTTATGAAAGTGATTTGCAGATCTAGAAAATCTTGGCTTTATTTCCTTGAGATTCAATCTTGCATATAAAATTAGCTGTTACAATATAATTTAGAGTAGTGGGATTTAAGCATCCAAATTGGGTTTAGGATTTCAGGCCTGAAGTGTAGGTTGCATCAAGACTGATCAAACATAAAGATCCAATTAGGATTACATGTTAAAATGTGGAAGAAATGAGATTTTAGATTGATTTTGTATGTAATCTGAAAATGACCATTTTCCTTTATGAATAATACAATGATTTGTTATTTTATTTTGAACCAGAAATTTAGATCAAAACTGTTTAATAAGTTTCTTTTGTGAGTAATGAATGCAATCACTTTTCCCTGAATAAATAAAATAACCAGAAAAGTCTTACAGTGCCTGATGTGGTTTGTTCAGAAGATATTTTCTCTTTGAATAGCTGATTTCCATGCCATATTATATGTTGTTTTGAAAATTTGCTGGTAATAAGGGACTTGGTGTTTAAGAAACAAGTAAGCCAAGCCTTCCTTGCATCTGACGCTAGATGTGATTCTTTGAATCCAAGCCATAAAATATGTCAAACAATTTATAATGGAATAATATCTTCCATCCCAACCTAAATGAATGATAATACTTTTAACTTTACTTTAAGATGTAAATGCTCAGTTTTCAGTTACTATACTGAATAAGCTTGCTGCATTGTATTCTACAAACAATCTTCTCTTAAGATAATATAGAGACCATAGTTAAACAAAATAAAGCAGGTAGGTTGCTTGTCAAGAACCAAAGGTAGAATTCATAAAAAATTCAAAGATATACATTGATTCCTAATACATATTTGCATTATTTCATCTGAAATTAGTAATGACATTTAAAGATAATTAGATCTGAATTTCAATAGTTGAGGGTATGTCTTTCACAAAATATC
>JANHZU010008339.1:112975-127887 GCA_032468055.1 Acrochordus granulatus
ATGAACAATGCAACACAGCCAAACTGATCTAACCCCAGAATGAGGATGATATGAATCCATTATCAAGAATGCCAACTTGGTATAAAGAATGCCAACAATTCTAACAAGACAGAAGAAGCAATGCTTCATCTAATTCAATATTATACATATGGTCTGCAAGAGAAATATGTCACAAACATCTTTTAACTTCAAAATAATGTGATCTACTAAAGCGGCTTACAGTGAAACATGAGTCTTAATGGCATCCACTGGATGAATCAAAAAAGTCCAAATGGCAGTCGCTGCAGCGTGATGAAAGTACTACCCCTTTTGTATGCACATCAACACATATTTTTGATCCCCCCACAGAAAATTACTGATGAGTTTGCATTGGCAATTTCTATCTCCTTTTTTTGGGGGAAAATTGTGCCACCAATATTTGACATCATGAAACCCAGATGTGATATGAGGCAGCATTTGGGTTAAAGCTACCAGTTGTCTAATCCCTGTCCTATTTTTGTTTACAGTACTGTAAGAAGGAAGAGCACCTTGAACTTAACCACCAAAAGTAAGCTTCTAAACAATTACTGTATGTTCTGCTGCTTGTCAAGATTATTCCTTCTCTGGTATGATGGGTTGCATTTCTATTTAAATTAATAGTTATTACTTTTAATTTTGCATTAACATAGATAGCGGTATAACTAATACATATTTTAATCTAATTAAAAGTCCTGTCTTGTATTTTTTGGTGTGGTACAAGATGTCCATTTCAAAATTCCTTTCTTTTATGGCCATCTTATAGTGAAAAATAAGCTGTTCTCTGGCTTCTCAAAAGTAATAATTTCAATAGTTTTGGTTAGATGAATTTCAATCCATTTCTGTGAACCCATTAAATTATGTGTAGTAGTGCTTAGGCTTTGGAACTCTTTTTTAATGCAGGACAGGGACAATATTTTTTTAAACATTTTCTCCACAGATCATTAATCTGTATGCTTGAATTCTTGATTCTAGGTTCACTGTGTTAAAGAAATACATCTATATGCGTTTCTATATCTTTTGAACAGTAAATATTATTTCCAATAAAGATGAGATTTCATATATAAAACAATTTTCATTCTGGAAAGTCTTTAAAAAGATATAATTTTTAAAGAAGCTAGCAATAAAACCAGACTCCCTGGTATCCGAATAAACATTTTTCCATAAGTATTTGATTCACATATTCAAATCTTTGATATCAGGTAATCTGTGGTGATTGTGTTTATTGTCAAGAAAATATACTTGTACTGATTTCTCTGTATACTGTGCAGATATTCATATAATTTTAGATTATTCCAGTGAGTATCTTATGTCTCTTCAAACACTGCAGCCTAACATTCAAAATTTGAAAGTGTTTTCCTGTTACAGTTTCTAAACAGGTTTATTAGAAGGATTTTTTTCAATGTCAAATCTGAAATTTCACAAAAAATGTATGTATTGTACCTTCCAGGTACAATTCAAGGTGTTAACATTGACCTTCAAAGCCCTTCATGGCATGGGACCAGGCTATCTGAGGAACCGTGTCACCCCGATGGGGAGTTCCCGACCCACCAGAAGCCGCAGACGAGTCCTTCACCGGTTCCCATCGGCCAAGGAATTTCGGCTGGCTGGGTCTAGGAGAAGAGCCTTCTCTGTGATGGCTCCTGCCTTATGGAACATCTTGCCCCTCGAGCTGAGGGCTGCCCCCTCTCTGATGGCCTTCCGGAAGGGCCTTAGGACCTGGCTCTATGAGATGGCCTGGGGCTCCAGGGGGGGCACATCATCATCATGGAGGTGGCTGATGGATTCTTAGACATCCTCATCCCCCTTTTTATATATGGAATCCTTTTATCCCACCTCACTTGTCTGCCAGGTTTTTTATTTTGTTTTAATGGGTTTGTTTTATTTTAAGTGTTTTTAATGTTTTGTTTTATTGTTGTTAGCCGCCGAGAGTCTTTGGATTTCAGCGGCATATAAATTTAATAAATAAATACATAAATAAATGTATAATTTCATACACACCCACTACCCATGCCTGTCTATTCTGTGACCAAAGATAAACTTTATCCCAGATATGTAATGGATTTCAGGCTGATAAAACAAACTTATTATATTAGAAAGTTGCTCTATTTCCTCCACTTTTCCAATGAAAATTTGGAAAATTTTCATTGTCATCTCCCTTAGTAGCATTCTAGTATGGTCTTTGTTAAAACTTCAGAAACTGACTTTCATAGTGATTGTTTCACGTCAATAAATCATAGTAAACTTCCTCTGCTACTATAGCAGCTATTTACTTTTAATTTCTGTGAAAACAGGTAAATTTTAAGTAGGGGAATACAGGTGTGGTTATAAATCAATGACTACTTACAGTATTTTAAATCTAGATCTTGAGTTAGTATAGAAGGTTCGTCCCTGAAACTAGGCTTGAAATTGAGATTGAAAATCTAAAATAAAACTGTATTTCTATTTTAAATATTAGAATGTGCATTTAGAATAGAGCAAATTAATTCATGGTTTGATGGATTCTGAATGTGCTTTCACTAATCCATATGAGTTATTAATCCATTTGAGTTTAGCATGGTAGTTCACTGATTTCAGTATTATAGTTCAGTTTTCTTCTGGGAGAAATAATTATTGATAAAATGATGTATTATGTTATCAGAATATATATTCTCTTGGGACACCAAGAGAAGGGGACACTGCAGAGTTTCCTCCCATAGATATCTTTCTCTTAACTCTTTCACTGCCACACCTGACTTTAGTTCAATGTTTTTGTAATTGTCCTTTTCTACCATGTTTGACTTTGATTTGCATTGTAAATATTGTTTTGTTTGGCATGGTGAGTGACTGAAGTTTAAAAATTTGGTTTGAAAGTGTTATTCAAACACTTTCAAAATTTGGTTTTGAAAATTTGGTTTGAAAATTTGGTTTAAAAATTTGGTTTGAAAGTGTTATTCAAACACTAAAATATATAAATATTATTATATTTATAATAATAAATTATTATTTGATAATAATCAAATATTAGATGTTGATTTGTGTTCCAAATCATGAAATTAGAGTTTGGTCAACTGAAGGGCACTATTATTGCACTGTGCTTAAGGCATCAGATGATCTTATCCAGCCCTGGTCCTCCAAGGCTTCAAACAGAAGGGTTCTTCAGCCCTAGAAATGTCAAAGATTGAATTTGGGACATGTTTTCCAAACTTGGGAACTATAAAATGTGTGGACTTCATCTTATGCTGGTGGGTAGTTCTGGGACTTGAAGTCTACACATCTTTAAAATCCCAAGTATGAAAAAGACTTGATCTTCTCCATGCGATCTACAAGTAGAACAGAATTTTTCTTATTTGTATCTTAATATTTCTATTTAGTTGGAAGATCTATTTACACTAAAGTTATAAAAACATGGCCAAGGAATGGTTGAGGGATGTTAGCAGAAGAAACAGATATGTTTAGATCCATTTAAATTAATTTAAGAATTCAGAAAAGCAAATACAAAATTATGTCATCATCAGGCATAAAATATATCTAGTCTGAATTGCTTTAAACTAAAGGTTTATGGATAGTCACTTGCACATTGACAGTTAAGGTATATATTTAATTTGTATGTATATAACTGCTTTTCTGTAGGGACACACAAACAAAACTTGTATTGGTTATGTATTGATGGGAAAACAAAATCATCACATGATATTGACTCCTTTTAAAGAACAAATATTCAACTACAATTTATCAATCTATAAAAATGAAAATATCATCTTTAGAAACTTTGTCTGCCTAAATGGTGGTTTTTCATAAAAAATTAAGTACTCTTTGAAAACAGAGAACAAAATCCAATTTATGCTGAAATTCCACTGGTGATAGAAGAAAGAGAGGAAGAGGAAGAATTCTCATCCTTCTGTGGACTGTAGAACTGATATTCTGTGTTGGGCAACTAAGGCATTATTGCCCATGCTGTTCCAATAGTTATTACCTTTAAATGGGTATCTAATTTAATGTTTCAATTTTGGACTATACTTCTATAGTTTCAGAACCTTTTGCATTTATCTATTCATATAATAATGAAGATTTAACCCAGTATGGTGATGGATATGGGCATTTTATAGATGCTTTTCTTTATGAAAAATTGTGAATTAAATTCAAAAAGCAAATTTCTTAATTCTTAAAGTATTTTTAATGTAATACACTGCTTTTCCTTTCATTCTGATATGTTTGGAAGGAAGCTTACAAAATTTTGGTAAGTATTGAGTTTTTAATGTAAATACTGACCTCATTTAGACTTTTTATTTCAGTCTTTTTAGTTAATGACATCATTTTTACATTATATTTCTGAATTTTATCAGAATATATAATATGGGACATATATAATATGTCAACATATATAATATATAATATGGGACATCTGACATTTCACAAAGTCTTTTTCACAGTCCAGAAATTCTTTTTTCCTACTCATGTTGCTTCATATGTGTGTATGTGTTTTAGAAAGGACGTTAATATAGTCTTGTTCTTAAAAAAAATATCAAAATATGTACCAGAGATTAATGCAACTGTGTATTAGAAGAGCAAAGAAATCCCTGAGACAGGACTAATCACTATTTAGATTATCAGGAGAAGATAATTAAAAAACAAACAAAAGATTGTATGACAAGTCATGTTGAAGCCATATTTGTGAAACTAAATGTTTCAGCTTTATAGATGAAAAATCCTAAGATTACAGCAAGACAAAGTAATCATTCAAATTACAAACTTAAGAATTTCAAACTACATATTCATCAAGCAGAGTCTATTGCAACTTGGTATGCACGTGACTCAACACCAGTGAAGCATTGTGTATAATAATTCCATATAAGGGCAATATTATTCATGTTAATATAAGACTCAATAAATATTCACTTTAGTGAATATGTACATTTATTAAATAAAAGTTCTGTCCTTCAAAAACAGACAAACATCCATAAATGAAAACCATTGTTTATCTCTATTTATCTGTATTGGTTTTTAAAGAATTTGTATAACAATCGGTATAAAAATGAACAGAAATTATTTAGGAAAGGCCAGCCATCACTTATCTCCCTTTTGTCATCTTTTTGCAACTGATTAGAAAATAAATTATTGTCATGTTTAATTACATTTATTTGAAGATAAAGTGAGAGAGTTTTGGAATTAAGAGCATAGTTCTTGTCCTTAATTTAAAAAAACTCTAAATAATAGCATATGAAATTATTTTAGTAATAGGTATTTTGCTTAAAATGATAAATGTGCAAGAATGACTGATTCCTAGCAGCATAATTATTTTTGATATGCCATTCTTAGGCTGAACAAGGCTATGGATCATAAGCCAGTAGATCAGAAATGATATTGTTCTCTTTTTTTCCCAACTAATTGTTCCTTTGCTAAGATCTCTGCTCTTCTGTATATTCCACATTATCAACTCATGGTCTATGTTAGTTATATAGTGTTAGATGCCAACTCCCAAGGAATTTAAAGTAGAATGCCTCTGCAGAAGCTTACCATATCTAGAAACAATGGATATCCATGGAGTGATGGATGCTACAAAATATAAATGGAAAAAATATTAAGTCACAAATATGATTTTGACCCATTTATCCATGACAAGCTTATATGAAGAGATTATCCTAAATTAAAAATAGCATCTAAACTTGGTTTTATATGTAAGCATTATTCAGCCTATTTGGTCAAAATTGCTATCAAAGTTTATGTGATCTGTGAAATAATGAGTGTGACTGTTTTATCACAGTAAACCAGTGGAAGGTAGCTTTAAACAATATTATATACATTTTATCTTAAAATAAGATTTATACTACAAAATTGTTTCACATGAATTGAACATCTAAATCATAGGGATGGAAGGGACCTTGGAGGTATTCTAATCCAACCTCCTGCTCAAGGCAGGAGTCCTTATACCATCCCAGATAAAAAGTTGTCCATCTTTTCTTGAAAACTTCCAGCGTTGGAGCACCCACAACTCCAAGGGGCAAGCTGTTCCATTGTTCTTATTGTCAGGAAATTCTTTCTGAACTGGAGCTCCCTCCCACTGCTTCTTGATCTGCCTTCATGTGCTAAGGAGAATAAATTGACACCCTCTTCCCTGTGGAAGACTACTATTATGTCTCCCCTAAGCCTTCTCTTTGTTAGGCTAAACATACCTTGCTCCCTTAGCTGTTCACCGTACAATTTAGCTTCCAGACTCTTTGTCATCTTTGTTGCTCTTCTCTGCACTCTTTCTAGGGCCTCAGCATCTTTTTTTGTATGATGATGATCAGAACTGGATGCAGTATTCCAAATGTGGCCTTCTTAGTGCAATATAGAGCAGTATTATCACTTCCTGTGATCTTGATACCATCCCTTTGTTAATGAAGCCTAGGACTGAGTTGGCTTTTTTGGCAGCTAGAGCACACTCATCTTTAAGTGGTGATCCACCAAGACACCTACTACTTTTCTTAGGCACTAAGAAAATGCTTAAGAAGGGTTGATTATAATTATTTAGCTGATGGAATTACAATCTAGTAGTTGGAAAAGTATGATACCTTTTTTCTTGCCTCTTTATTGTCACATTTTTTGCAAGCATCAGCATATTACTTTTGCACTGAATCTATTAGTAAATGTTAGATACATAGGCTTTTTGGGTATATTTCCATTAACATATCAAAACACAAAGAATGATGGACATTTTGGCGAAAATAATTATTATACAATACTTGAAAGAACAGTCTGCACTAATTAGCAATTGTTTAACAGCAGTGTAAGTTGATTTTTTTTTGGATTGCTTCATTATAAAACAGTTCTCCTTTCTTTTTCCCCCTTATCTGTTATTAGAACAATTATTATTAATTTTGAAATTAGATTATATTGCCAATAGTGTTGTACCCATACTTTTATCTGTTAAGTTAGGTAATAAAAGTAAGTTAAATATATATTCAAAAGCTAGTACTCAGATAATATTTACATATTCAGCAAAATATACAGAGACAATGCTTGTATTAAAACAAAACCCCTTATTTTATCTGTGCAGAACTAATCTTTAGCCATTTCTCTCTCAATCAGAACACATATCTAACTAATTATTTTTTGGGGGGAGGCACAATGGACAATCAGATACATATCTGAACAGAAGTATAATATGCTCATCTACTTGCGGCCCTAATAGTAATTAAAATCTTGGAACTTCAATAAATGAAGTAAATAGATCTATGACATTATTAGTATTATTGATAGAAATAAATTACAAGGATATATTTAATTCTCTTTTAAACCTATGCAAGTTTTCAGTAATTTCTAAATTTTATGACTGTACAACATGAAAAAACTTTTATTTTCTCCCCAATCTTCTACCATTCAATTCAAACCATTTTTGGCTTTTATCTCTTTCCACTTAATACTTCACAGATTGGGGTGGTAACTTTGGTATGATCTTTTTATATTGACTTCTGTCTTGCAATCTGCCAATCACATGCTGTGTCAACCCCCTTAATGTGTATGTTTTGAATAGTTAAACTATATTGATTAAGGAAACATGCTTACAATTTACTATACAATACAGTTTGCAAGTAATTTTCTTTCTGATCTCTGTGAGGATTCTACTCACCAGTGAACAGTTTTACCTTGGTATTTTAAGATGAGATTCAACTAATCTTAAGATTCTGTAATCTTTTCTGTTTGCTCCTGTGGTTGTTTTATGCCTTGTATCTTTTTTTCTCTTTGATTACATGCTGACCTTCCCTGCTGATTCTGACTTTTTTTTAAAAAAAAAACCTCTTAATGTATATAAACAATGGATGCCCCTTATTTCATCTCATTGGCTATCACCACTTCCTTCTTCTAAGTTTTCTTTAAATATTTCAGTCATATTTGTTTAATCTGATATATAGCAGTGTGTGTGCCCATGTGGGAGACTTTTTTATTAGATTTTATGCAATTCTATTTACTATTTTTCCAGACAAAGATATATTGTTTTTCTTTTTCCAAATTGCCATGTCAGGAAGTAGAAGTACAAATTGTATTTTGGTCAAAGCTGTGCTAACTGACCATGATGGTCTACCATTCCTAAACAGAGGTACTGACGTATCTAGAGGCAAGTTTAAACTGTAATAAACTCAGTTGTTCATTTCTTTCTAATACTTTCATGATCAGGCAATAAGATGCAAATTTTCAGTGGGAGGAAAGGAACAAATCCACAATATTCAAGAACAGCAGGAACCATTGTGTCTGATGGAATTTATTCCACTGGTAATAGTCGCACTGAAATTACCTAGTTTAGTAATGAAATGTCTGCAAGAAAAGAACCAAGCTCAGAGGACATCAAGGACTCCACAGCAGCATACTTCTTTCAGTATTCACCTATCTAGGAGCAGTATTTTGATCAAAGAGTGGATGGATGAGTTTAGGCTTATGGCCATATCCAATCCAGCCCAGGCCATGGGTGCTGCTGATTAGCTTGTCTTGAGAAGTATAACTGTGCACTAGTGACTGAGTTACTGGATTCCATTCCTTCTTGATTTTTGTTATTTTTGAAGCTGAACTTGATTTAATTCAATTTTTTTTCTGTGAGTTCATTCCCTCTGTCCCTATCCTTTTCAAATAAGCCTTTGTCAGCAAATGTTTTGATTTCATTAATACTTTTTTCAGTTGCCAACATTTTGTAGTAGTATGATTGGTCAATAGATTTCTTTTACAAATCTACTTAACGGATCACTTCTACATTGATGACTATTATATTTTTGATAGAGCACAATCCAAATACCACTTAGAACTTTTAAATTTATCTTTTAAAGAATAACTGCAGTAATTTTCTGACCAGTGGTTTGAATGTAAAAATCCATTTGCTTGAATCCATTTGCTTAAAATAAACAAACAAAATTCTATTGTTTTTATATCAAAAAGCTTGGCCAAGGTAGAAGTGGTACAAAATTTAAATTGTCTCATAGGCAAAAGAAAATAGCTATTCACTCTTTATATAACTGCATGTGTGTGTGTGTGTGTGGCTGGAGGGTGTTCTAGTATTCTGAAATATTAAATGAATAACATAAAATGCATTTGTATTGGCTGTATTTTATTTTTTCTTCCAACCTATTGTGTTTCATTGTGTGGTAAAGAACACTGAAGAGTTTTGAATTTATTCCTCTTGTTGCACACAAGTATAATGTTTTATTGCTTGGCAGGAGATGGCAGACAATGTCTTCAGGTTGAGTCAAGTGCGACAGTGCTTGTGGACCACTTAAATCTTCAAAAGTAAAAGCAGGGGTCAGCCTAGACAAGTAACAAGGTTAATCAGTTTGAATTAATGACTTTTGTTTTAATCTGATTCAAAATAAAGCTGTGACCAGAGGCCTTTGACTTTTCCTATATGTCAGTGTCAGGATGCTTGATTCAGGATAGTGGCAGAAGAGATGAGATGGCCCTAGTCACTGGATAATTGAACTGATTGCAAAGTCATACAACAGGGCGACCACAGCATGAAGCTGCCTGGTAAAGAAATTCCAAATTGCCCATCTCTATGCATTTCTCTGAATAAATGTTAGCCTTAAGTGCTTTCCACCTTATCAATGAATTGAGAGTTCATTGATGGTCTTGAAGATGGGGATTAAAAGTTGCATTCTAAAACAGCTTCCAATGTCATCAGTATGCAGCTGTAATCCTGCAGTCAAACTGGCTGGAAATTAGGGATGAACAATAAAGCTGTCTGAATGCAGCCATTGGAAGGTAGCACTTTGTGTGTGTGTGTATGTGTGTGTGTGTATAATATTTTACAATAGACATTTGTAGCAATGGATATACATGTGTATGGGTATATGGGTGTGAGTAATACCATGCATCTATTGTAACATGGTAATACAAACATCTATTATAAAAATCTTGGAAAAGAAATAATAGTAATAGTTAAATAGCACAGAAATGTGTTCACCAATTTATCATTTGACTGAGGTCTACTAACAGTAAGTTTAAAACTGGTTAATAGCTAAAGATAAATAAAAGTTTATTTGGCTACAAGTAGGATATATGCCAAGTACAATGGATTCTATCTCCATTCTAATTTTTCAGGGTGTTGGAAGGATGTTCAAAAAAACAACAACAGCAGAACCATCTACAGAGATCTCTGGAAGTATTATGTAATGCTAGTTTATATTAAGTCTTTTTGAAGGGGGGCAACATTTATTTTCCTTATCAGATAAAGATAAATTACAGTCCTTAGAAGACTGCATGCTATTCTTAGAAAAGAAGAATTAAAGAAATTTCCAGAAAAAATATTTTTCAACAAGTCAACTTTTGTGACATTTATCTCTGTTAACAGTAAAAAGAATTATATAAAGCAAAAAAAAAATGAGTTTGCAAATAAATCAGGGAAATAGAAGAACAGGAGATATTATTCTCTGAGGTTAACATTTTTTTTATTGTCCAAATTTTTGGATCCACACTAGGGTCCTTCGTCAGAGGAACACTGGAAGCCATTAAAAGCACAGTGCTAATTTGCAAATTTATAAAAGGCAGGCACTTATCTGATGTTTTTAGAAGGCCCTCCTGGTATTCATATAGATGACTCATCAGGCAGCTCTTTGGCATGCCCTTGAATGGAACGATGCAACTTCATTCACTCCTTTGCAAATTATTAAGACTCCTGGCCTTAATAATACTTAACTATTTGCTTCTTGGGCTGGTGTGTGTGTGTCTTTGCACTAGCACATTTCTAGTGCGTTGTTGCTGGTGATTGCAG
The DNA here is from genome assembly GCA_032468055.1 of Acrochordus granulatus. Taxonomy (NCBI): domain Eukaryota; kingdom Metazoa; phylum Chordata; class Lepidosauria; order Squamata; family Acrochordidae; genus Acrochordus; species Acrochordus granulatus. Next base: position 123,705 of record JANHZU010008339.1, read on the forward strand.
AAGAACTGGTAGGGAGCGGGAAGTTCTATACCATTTATTGGTATAAATATATGGATTCTTAGCCACCCTCATCTATTGGTATAGATATATGGATTCTTAGCTACCCTCGCCCCCCCTTTTTATGTGTGAAATATTTTTAGTCCACCTCGCTAGTCTGCTGGGTTTTTTTGTTTGAATGGTTTTGTTTTATTTCATTTTTTAACTATTTTTAATTGTTGTTTTAATGTTGTTAGCTGCCGAGAGTCTTCGGATTTCGGTGGCATATAAATTTAATAAATAAATAAAATAAATAAATATTAACTGACTTCTTTCTTGTCTTCCATGCTTCAACAACTTCACACATGGTTTGTCTGTTAGTGCATCCCAAAATAGTGGTAGATGCATTTGCTACCTGGGATCAGGGTCCTCCTTTCTCATTGTCACCCTATGTATTTCAATGTGGTATCCAATTTGCACCCACTTTGTACCATATAATCACATTGGCAATCTGTGCAGGGGATACAATATACCATCCTGATCTTTCTTCTACTTCCAGGGGGTCTTTACAATGCATGACCTGACTGTGCACAGTGGCTGCCAGGTGGTGGGTGATGCCCACCACCAAGGAAAGTGGTCAGCTTATAAATTATAAATAGAAAATAGATATTGCAATTACCAGAGGAATATATTATTTTAATGGCAACATGGACATACAAAAAACAATTCATCAATATTATTCCAATTTTTGTAAAGGAAGTGACATCTCTCTAGAGAAAATAGATGAATATCTAAATAAATAAAATATACCAGGATTATAAAGGAACAGAGACAGATTATGAATGGATCTATAACAATAAGGGAATTTTCTGAAGTTATAAAAAAGAGCAAATTAAAAAAGGTGTCTGGACCAGTTAGATTATCAGGTTCTTATTGTAAATGTTTTGAGGATGAACTTTTACAACCTTTACAAAACACAATGAACTTTATTCCTATAGGGAGAAAATATGCCACAGAGTTGGAAAGAGACCAATATAGCACTAATACCAAAGAAAAACAAAAATTGACTTTAACAAGAAACTATAGACTAATATCATTATTAAATAATGACTACATATTTTCACAATTCTAACTGATAGACTGAAAATAACTTTGCAATATTTTATTCATGAGATTCAATGAGGCTTCTTATTAAAAGACAGTTAAAGAACAATATTAGAAGTGTTTTGGACACTTTAAATATTTGGAGCATATATGAAAAATAAGCAGTACTGATTTTCTTTGATGGAGAGAAAGGCCTTTGACAGTTTAAACTGGGCTTTCTTGCTTATGGTTTTGGAAGATATGAGTTTTGAAGGGAACTTTTTAAAATGGATAAGGTTAATTTATACTTCATAAAAAGCACAAATAATTGATAAATGAAGATCTAACAAAATCCTGTGATATAGAAAAAAAGAGCAAGACAAGGATACCCACTGTCTATTCTCTTGTTCATTTCAGATTTTGAAATATTGAGTAGAGATATAAGACAAGACAAGAGGATTGTAGGAGTAAAAATTTAAAGAGATTTATAAGTTAAAGGCTTTTGCAAAAGACTTGGAGTTGATTCTAGAAGATCTTTTAAAGCAGGGGTGTCCAATCTTGGCAACTTTAAGACATGTGGACTTCAACTCCCAGAATTTCTCAGCCAGCATTGCTGAGTAATTCTGGTAGTTGAAGGCCACACATATTAAAATTGCCAAAATTGGACACCCCTGCTTTAAAGCGAATAGAAATATTAATGGACAAATTAAAAGAATCTGGTCCATCAGCAGGCTTCAGGATTCAAGATTAATAAACATAGACAAGGTTAACAAAAATTATGAAAATAGAAGTTCAAACAGAAATGATGAATAAAATGGTTTTAAGATTGAGATGCAGATAAAATATCTGGGTATTTCTATGACAAATATGAATTGTAAGTTATTTCAAAATAACTGTTAAGACATGAAATGAAGTTAAAATGAAAAATTAAGAGAAACTGTAACTGTCATTGCTGGGGAGAATTTCTGTGATAAAAATGAATGACTTGCTTAGAATGATGTGCCTGTTTCAGTCAATACCTATTTTGACAACATTTAAACAGTGGCAGACAGATATCTAAATTTGTTCGGCAGGAGAAAAAAACAATTTAAATATAAGATTTTACAAGATGTAAATAAAAGAGGAGGGTTGGGTTTACCCGATCTGAAATTGTATTTTGCAGCTTCCTATTTTCCTATTTTTTTGGTGTCCATGGGTTTTTCTTGGCAGGCATACTGGACTTTTTCAAGTACTTTGGCCATATTATGCACAGAGAGGACTCATTAGAAAAGACTGTGATGCTGGGAAAGAGTGAAGGGAAAAGGAGAAGGGGAATGCAGAGGATGAGATGGATAGATATTCAGGTGATGGGCATGGGCTTGGGAAGACTCCAGGAGACAGTGAAGGACAGAGAGGCCTGGCATACTGCAGTCAAAGGGATCGTGAAGAGTCGGACATGACTGCGTGATTGAACAACAACAAAATTTCATTTGGATGAAAGAGTAAGGTGTTGCTGAGAAACAGAAGGCTTTTGGAGTTTAAAGGACATAACGTGAGATTTGGGTGGCATGGATATTTGTGGTATGATAAAATCAAGATTAAGGTGGATTTTAAAAATTATCATGTCAGATGTGCCATATTGAGAATATGCAATAGATACAAACCCAGGTTCTGCCCTAAAACATCTTTGTGACTCTTAATACAAGAAGTGTTTTATAGATGAGACATAATAGCCTAACTTATCATGAGATACTAGGGGAATGCAAAATAAAATTAAGAACTGTTGGCAGTGAAATATAGTTGTCAATGCTTGTCTTATTTATAATTATTAGAAAGATTTAAGTTGACAAATGAATTTATGGTTTTAAACATTGTAAGAAAGAGTTTAAAACAGGATTTTGTATAAATTATAACCATATAGTTGCTGAAATGTATGGACTTTTAATGAAATTTAAACAGAAGAAACTTCTGAGATAATATATTATAAATTGAGCTAAAATCTTTAGTTATGATGTACAGATGGGAAGCTTGCTATCTGATATGGTTGAAAAAATGGATTATTTTAAAAACACAACTTGAAGGTCATGACTTGGGATTTAGGTGTCCTGTATACTTTTGGTATGAAAAGCTTAAAATTAGCCCATTGTTTAAAGATCATTTTGTTAGATATGCTCTTATAAGAATGTGGAATAGGTATAAAGTGATTTTGCTGTCAAAGGTTCCATTGTGGCTTTCTCCACATGAAGTTTTTTACAGGAGGGAGATGATCGAAAAACCTAAGTGGATGATGTATGCAGATATTTTAACTTTTGGTAATGGAAAACCTAAATTAAAACCAAGAGAAGAAATTGTAAGTAAAGGTTTCACATGTCATTGGTTTATTTATTATCAAATTTTTGAAAGATTTAAATTGGCTAAAAAGTTGTTTTTACTCAAGAAAAGCTGGAGTTGAAACAAATTTTAGGTACTGAAGATGATTACTTACTTCCAATATTGTTGAAATTGAATTTTGATGATGAACATATAAAGGAGTGTATGATTAAATGGGCCCAAAATTTTGGTTATAATAATTTTCTAGAGCAATGGGAGCAAGTGTGGTCCATTGGAGTAAAATTTACTCTGAATTAAGATCTTAAAGAGAACTTTTACAAAATGATGTACAGTTGGTATCTATTTCCTGACCGATTATCCAAGATGTACAATGGATCATCCAATAAATTCTGGAAATGTGTTCAATTTCCAAATACATTTTGCCATATGTAGTGGACATCTAAAGAAGTTAAAAATATTGGTTAAATATAACTAAGATTATGAAAAAAAATTGAAATGTAATGTGCTGATGAAACCTAAAGCTTTTCTTTTAGGAATAATGGATAAACAGTTTGAGAAACAACACAGACAGTTGCTTTTATATGTGGTTTCTGCAGCAAGATTGGTATATGCCAGAATGTGGAAGGAAGAGAAGGTTCCTACAGTGGTTGACTGGCTTTTAAAACTCACTGACTTGGCAGAAATGGCAAAGCTCACAGCCCTCCTGAAGGACAATAATTCAAAGAAGTTTTGGGAAGTTTGGAAGCCGTTCTGGGACTTTCTGCTGAAGAAATTTATCAAAGGATTTTTTGTAGATGGACTAATGACTAAGAAT